>CAJVPI010000257.1:0-38492 GCA_910592345.1 Paraglomus brasilianum
AAAAACCCCCTTGTGTAAAATTATCATTTGATCCACGTGACAAAAAATCCGGTGATTTATGGTAGGGTAGTGTAGATTGAGGCTGATTTACCAGCACTAGCTAGAACATCATCTTATCTGTAGAGCCAGCAGCATGTTAGTAGTTCCTGAATTAGGCAAAAGAGGATTGGTTAAATGAGTGCTATTATACAGTGTGTAACAAAAGTTTTTGGAATTTTTTCGCGTACTTCAATGTTAATAGCTCTTCCAAAATAAAAGCAATGCACGTCAAATTTTAAACACGTAAACTAATTGTCCCAAACTGTAAACAAATAAAGTTTAAAATGATTGTTTGTTTTGTTTTCATTGAGAAATGGCTTTTACGATGACATCTTCTAACAAAGAAAACCATATTACAATTGTGGCATCACAATATCAACTATCTATTATAATCTTAAAAAACTGAATAAAAAAGGGTATAGTTCAAGAAAATTAGCAAGTTGTCGCCCCAAGAAAGTTACCACACATGAATCAAGAGCAATAGCTCAATACTTGCGCCATAATCCAAGACTGTCTACAAGAAATTGTCACGAAGGTGTCCCACGTGACAGTTTTAAGACATTTAACAAGATTGGCTTATAAAAATAGTCTGCCTCTAAAAGACGCCTATGCTTACTGTTGCTCATAAAGAAGCTCGTGTTAGTTGGGCAACCAGACACCTCAATGACAATTGGGACACCACATTGTTTTCTGATGAAACTGCTTTTCAGTTATTCAGAAACACAATAACTCAATGGTATAAGGGCGAACGACCAAATCTTTGCGTGGGGAGGATTTTGTATACGCGGGAAAACTTCTCTATTTTGTTTAGAAATACTATGAATGCGAATTTTTACGTTGATATTTTGCAAAGTCGTAAGCAAGAAATCGACGTACTTTTTAGAAACAATTGGCGCTTCTAACAAGACAATGATCCGAAGCATACAAGTCATGTTGCTCGGGCATTTTTAAGCGAAAACTTTTGGACTGGCCCTCCAACAGTCCAGACTTAAACCCAATTGAAAATATTTGGGCAATTGTTAAAAGAAATGTAGAAATGTGCATGCCTAAAATCTTTCAGAATTAGAGTAGTATATGGCCGAAGAATGGGATAAAATTTCAAATAGCGTTCTAATTAACTGTATCAGATCAATGAGACGGAGATGATAGAAAACAATGGGGAAAGGATAAATTGTTAATTTTATATCATATCTTCTTTGTTAAGTTTTGTGCTGTGGTTGTTGAGAAATGAGTAAATAAAAAATTCCAAAAACTTTGTTACACACTGCATAAAGAAATAGTTTCGCATTTGAAAGAAAATAAACTTGTCACCTCTTTTCAGGTTTTTTGTTCAAAGCAAAGTTGGACATTATGTCGAGATAATCTCCCATGTGCTCATTGTCAAATCTGTTAGCCTACAAACAGAGCACAATTAACCAACGAATAATTAACCAAGGGCAAAGATCCGAGTCCTAGATCCACTGTTGAATTTTGATCATTAATTACTAAATGCTCGTTTTGATTAGCAGCCCCCGTTATCCCGGTCCACTATTTCATATTTAAAGCCCTCTTCTCTTACTCCAACTGACCCACGCTAGCCAATATATTACTTGTGTCCGCGACGTCTCTCAACATGCCCACTTTTATCATACGACTTTATATACTCAACCCCAACGGGTGCCCCGTAGTTGCCCAGATTAAAAAAAAAAAAAACTCAACGCGTTTATATCGTGTCCAAGATTCTCTTTTACAATTCTTCTCAATTTGAAATTACGAAGGATATGATCATGAACTGTGGCAACTTCCATGTTCGCGTTTGCAGCTGTTCTTGATTTGTTTCCCGTGGAAGACGCCTCCGGGCACTTGCTAGTCTGATTATTTATTTGAGTACGTAGCGTTCTATCGACGTGAGGACCGCTAGTGTCTTCGAGGAATTTTCGGCGTTTAAGGCGACGAATGACAAGTGGCTCATTTTCGGAATCGAGAGAAGCTACTGGAGAGGAAGGCGCAGACGAAACTTTCTGGGTAATAGAAGCTTTGAATTTGGAGTCCTTGCGTTTTGGCATTATTGCGAATTAGCATTGAATGTATTAAATTATAGTTGTGTGTAACTGATCACATGAATTCCGATGATGATAATCGATAATATATTAATACTGTAAATACGAACAAGATCACCCCACAGATGAAACGAAATATATTTTACAGAAACTATCATTTCGTGTATTCAACATTGACAGCAGAAGCAGCAAAGTAAACTCAAGTCCAATAAAAATATTGTGCCCATTTTCTATTATATATTATAATAGTCCTCAGCAGCTTTCAATTAAACTTCTAGTACTAGTAAACTGGGGAGTCTGTTCATGAGATTATTCACTCGATCTTTTATAAATTGGCATTTGCAACGAATGATGCCTGAAACGTCGACTGCGTCCTATTGTAAATTGCCTGTGACTTATTGATGAAAAGACATGTAAATGTAATGTGTGGCAAATACATTAAATGACACAATCAAGATTTACTTCAACAAAGAAACATTGATTTGTGGAAGCCACTGATAACATGCTAACCTACATTGTTTAAATATAAAAGCATTTACATTTCATCCTATGTCTTTGTATATTCACATTTAGTTGGGTCTGCCTATTCCATGTTTCTAGAGAATCATAAACGGAAGGTATGTATTCTAATGGATTATTCCAAATAGCAAATGTCACATTATTTCTTATTGGCATTTTGGTGTAACAACAAGAAACGGTTAAACAAACGACGGAGGTACATTTCCGAGGATTTCTTTTAAACCATCATCCCTTTCACCAGTAACTCGTACCTTTAACGTTCAATCGTAAGTGTAACTAATAAAAATTTATTCTCTTAACCGTAGATAAAAGTTGATAGTAATAGCTAACTAAGAACGTTAAATTAAGATGTCGAAAAAAGTCAGAGGGTTTCTCGGTGCTTCCATAGAATTGATTTCGCCTGTAGCGAAAGTGGTGTATTTTCCCGGTGTAGCCGAACTATTCACTATCATTGAGCGAATCGTTGCGCTCATCGACACCGCAAGATATAATAGAGAAGCATTGCCTTACATGAGGATGTATATGACAGAAGTGAAGCAGACAATCCGTGACAATAGTGAAACAATAAACGAGGAATATACCCCAACTTTGATGAAAGCGCTGAAAAACTGGGAAAAGTTTCTGGTCCAATATACCAAGCCTAAAATGGTAAAATTATTGACTATCCTTAATGCTGATAAGGTAAACATTAATGTTTTTTAATACGATTTTTCCTATATCGAAGACAAGCTGAATTTTCTTTTCTGCTATAAATTTTTTAATTCACAGATAGATCGAAAGATACGTGACCTATTTACCGACCTGGACAATGCCCTCAATGCTGCTAATCTAAGGGTAACTTTAGAAAACAATAAAGGTCTTAAGAAGATATTGGGAATCACGGAGAAGATGGATGAACACATGATGGACTTGGATAATAAGATGAACGCTATACAAATTGATATCACAGCTGTAAAAGACGCGGTGACGGAGAAAGTTAAAACTTCTTTCATAACTGCTGCAATTTGCCATGGAGTTCCATTATCACAGGAAAGAATAGACGACTTAACGATTAGCCCAGAATGGATCAACCCTGTTCCCAATGCTCAACCTAATGGCGATGGTCCTACAAAAGTTGTATATTGTGGTGGTAATTATGCTGCAAAAGTTAAAATTGCAAACGCGAACGATGACATTAGTAAGTACTGGGTACAGGCCTTTATTAGCTCCAGATTGAATACGGATTTATTCATGAAAAAGTACGTATTTATCATATATTACCCGTTTTCATTATCTATATGCTGACGAATATTATCGTTTATTATAGCTACGGCATTCTACTGGACGGAGGAACTTATTACATGATTACAGAGTGGCCAGGAAAGGGAACGCTCTCCGAATACCTTAAGGCACATAGAATTATTCCCTGGACACTAAAGATTAGATGGGTAATTCGTTTAGCACGTGCGCTTGCCTTTTGTCATAATAAATACATTCTGCATCATGACATTCGTAGGTAGGAAAACTAGTATTACAATGTCAATTAAGCTTTTTTCTAGTAACGTGTTCAGCTAACTCATTTTTCGTTGTTTTTTTTCTCGAAATTTAGTCATAACGTAATTGTGGATACAAACGACAACGTCAAATTAGCAAACTATCATCGTGCCAGAGGAATGAAAGACATTACAACTTCGGTTGCTGAAGAGACTGATGGTGTCAGATGGTTATGTCCTGAAAAAACGAAGGATGGCGCGCTTCCTTACTCTACGTCGGCCGATGTATACAGGTACGAATGTTCGTAATGTTATTGTTCGGGTGATAGTTACAATAGAATTTCAAACTATTGACAGAGTTTGACATTATTACAAGCAACTATATTTACTTGTATTTATTGTCTCAATATGTAGCTTTGGCATGCTTATGTGGGAAATAACATCTCACGAGATTCCTTTCCCAGACAAATCCATTGTCGAAGTATATACCTTATTAAAAAACTCAGATGGATTCAACGATCAGGATGCTCCACGCCCGCCAATAGTTCCCGGTACACCAGAAAAGTATGCGAGTATAATGCAGAAATGTTGGAGACAGATTCCCGGGAGTCGTCCGACAATGCAGTATGTTGTACGAAAGTTAGAAAAACTAGAAAAGACGTACGAAAAGCCATACGATAATGCATCTTTGTATGCTACCGATACCACAAATATATCTAGTGGTAGCTTCACTGAATACGATCCATACGCTCCTACACATCCACACGTAACGTTGCAAACAGCACGCGAGTTACACTGTCAAAAAAATTACAAGGAAGCCTTCAAACAATTCAAGATACTGGCCGATAAGGCTGAACCAGACCCTGAAGCAAACTTTTATGTTGGCCGATATCTTATCGACTCTAATATACAGTTCAATCGCGGAGCTGGAGGAAGCGTTAAGGATCCCAATGTAGGAGTGAGCTATTTGGAAGTAGCAGAAGATTTGGGATGCAGTGAGGCAACTCAGTACCGTGCTCAAGAGAAGATGGCAGCCGCCAAAGAAATACGAAAGCAATTGCAGGATACGGGTGACGAAACAGATGCCGAAGTAATTCTGGATAGAATGAAGACTGAGTGTTTACCATTGTTTCGTAATGGTGCGAGTCACGGCAATCTGCGTTGTATGAAAGATTTAGCTGATTATGGGGCAAAGCTAGGAGATAAACAGAGTTACGTGGACGGTCTTAGAATGTTGGATGACGTAATTGCAAAAACGAAAGATCCTAAGCAGAAAGCTAAAGCACAAGATTTTTTAATGAGGTTACAACAGCACAAAAACGTATTTGTGGATTGAGAATGAAGCCGGCAAAAAACGCTAACAAAAACAAGTCCCCGCGGATTTCTGATATCGAGGAGTTGGCATCTAGTGACACACCGCGTGGTTGTATCGGAACATTAAGAAGCATTGTTATTTCTAGAACAGAAGAATGTGAATCGGAATTTTTGATTATTCTTCCACACCGACAGCTATTATAATTATGCATTTCATGCCTGGACAAAGTTTTTTGTTATTCATGTATATATATAGTGAATAATCGTTAATTTTTGTATGTATATTTTATATTATAGCACCATTTTTGTATTTATTTCCAATTATAAGATTTGAAAGCGCTCTCACCACAGCATCTAAACATGAACAAATGAACATTAACGACTTTCAAGGAAGATGGCCTCTTTGCTTCCAATACATTCTTTGTCATCTTTTATAATTGCTTTTGGCAGTTCATAGTTTCCATTTCTCACCCTACTCAATTATAATTTAACATTGGAATTGGGATTGTAGTTCTCTAAGCATAACCAAGATTAGCTGATGCAATCTTTGAAAATTCAAGAGTTCTAATGTTTAGACAACTTAATTCTGAAATGTTGCTTTTATAGAATGAAGGCCAATAATCTGGTAACATCGCCTACAGTGTGCCAACGTATTGAAAACGTGACGTAATTTGTTTCGTTCAAGCATAGAAAGAGAAATGGATTAATCGCTATCTTCTATGAGTTTCTTGTATTATTACATCATGCTATTCATTAAATTAAATGATAATTTTATTTTTGCATCCAAATTATTTAAACCCCATCTTCTACTGATCAGCATTATTTTGTTTCTCTCATTATTAATGATATTGTTTCAATGTTCCACTTTCGCATACACTGACGCCCATCAAGAGCATTTTACATCAATTGGCCTTCCAATTCTCCCATTCCTTCAGTGTCTCATCGCTGATGTAGTCAAATCACCATATATAAGCATCGTCTCCGGCCGCAATGACAGATCTAGTAGGTAGGAACGATGATATAGAATGAGCTCGGGAAGCACAATAAAATAATGAACGACCTCCCTCGTTAGTCTGACAGCTCACTTGTAATCTCCCGAGAATAAACAGCATTTCACGGATTTCATTGACTGACGATTGCTTGTTCCTACACAGTTATCTTTCGTCAAGACTGAGAATAGGAATAAAATGAGTATAAATTATGAAAGTTGTATGGTCAAATATATGAGTAGAGCGTTATCTGAACGAATTTCGACATGCTTTTCGGGTTCCAGTATTCAATCTTTCCGTTTGTCGACTTGGATAACACATTCCCATTTGTTAATCTAATGGGTAAAAGAGATGAATGCGATTACCAGACAGTATGAAGTAACAAGAATAGCGCAATAATGTACATCAACATATGCTATGAGTATGACCGGCATCTTATACAGATACAAGTCATTACAGCTATCAAATAATACAATGAACTCACCGATCTGTCCGGTATGCATATAATTTTACATGTTTGAGTATCAATTCCTGATGACGCTTCGGTGGCTCGGGCGGAGTCCAGTATCTTATATCGCCGTGATAACTCCCAGTAATAAATGTCTCTCCCGATGGATGCCAACACTAAGAAAAAGAAAATTAAAGCTCCAATCGGCATTTGTTCATGTTCAATCGTATGTTCAATCGTATACCTTTTTATGTATACTCTTCTCCTTATTTCATTACCCCACAAGAAACAGAGTAATCAACTAACCACAACCAAAGCTTTAATCTCGAACAAGACTTATCATCCACATGCCATATCCGCACACTTCCATCTCTCGAAGCAGATAGCAAATGCTGATCATCTTTAGGATACTTCTGGATGTCTGCTATCGTATCTGTATAGAAATAGACGACTCTGGAAGAATTGTCTCAAATACTTGTAAAAGGGGAGAAGAAATTATCGTTACCAGTGTGACCAGTAAGTGTCTTAATCGTTCGAGATAAGGCAAGACTGAGGATATAGATTACCAGCACTAACTTGGTAGAACATCATCTTGTCTGCAGAGCCAGCAGCATGTTAGTAGTTCCTGAATTAGGCAAAGAAGATTGGTTAAATGAGTGCTATTATATAAAGAAATAGTTTCGCATTTGAAAGAAAATAAACTTGTCACATCTTCAGGTTTTTTGTTCAAAGCAAAGTTGGACATTATGTCGAGATGATCTCCCATGTGCTCATTGTCAAATCTGTTAGCCTACAAACAGAGCACAATTAGCCAACAAATAATTAACCAAGGGCAAAAATCCGAGCCCTAGATCCACTGTTGAATTCTGATCATTAATTACTAAATGCTCGTTTTGATTAGCAGCCCCTGTCCACTATTTTAAAGCCTTCTTCTCAACTGACCTACGCTAGCATTATATTACTTGTGTCCGCGACGTCTCTCAACATACCCACTTTATCATACGACTTTATATACTCAACCCTAACGGGTGCCTCGTAGTTGCCCAAATTAAAAAAAAAAAAACTCAACGCGTTTATATCGTGTCCATGATTCTCTTTTACAATTCTTCTCAATTTGAAATTACGAAGGATATGATCATGAACTGTGGCAACTTCCATGTTCGCGTTTGCAGCTGTTCTTGATTTGTTTCCCGTGGAAGACGCCTCCGGGCACTTGCTAGTCTGATTATTTATTTGAGTACGTAGCGTTCTATCGACGTGAGGACCGCTAGTGTCTTCGAGGAATTTTCGGCGTTTAAGGCGACGAATGACAAGTGGCTCATTTTCGGAATCGAGAGAAGCTACTGGAGAGGAAGGCGCAGACGAAACTTTCTGGGTAATAGAAGCTTTGAATTTGGAGTCCTTGCGTTTTGGCATTATTTCTTTTTTTTGCATGTATTAAATTATAGCATTCATTCGCGCGCGTGTGTAACTGGTCACATGGATTCCGATGATGATAATCGATAATAATTTCTCAGATATACTAATGAGAACAAGATCACATCACAGATGAAACAAAATATAGTTTACAGAAACTATCATTTTCGTGTATTCCATTGACAGCAGCAGCAAAGTAAACTCAAGTCCAATAAATATTGTGCCCATTTTCTATTATATAGCCGTTCAATTGAACTTTTAGCAACTCCCAATCCGGGAGTTTGTTCATGAGTCGATCTTTTATAAATTGGCATTTGCAAGAATGATGCCTGAAACGTCGACTGCGTCCTATTGTATATTGCGCAGCATGTCTGTGACGTATTGATGAAAAAACCATCTAATCGTAATGTGTGGCAACAATACACAATCAAGATTTGCTTCAACAAATAAATATTGATTCGTGGGACAGATAACATGCTAATTACATTGCTTAATAGCATTTGCACTTCATCTGTTGATCCCGAGTCATCCTATGTATTTGTATATTCACATTTAATTGGGTCTGCCTATTCCCGGCTGATGATGTTTCTAGAGAATCATAAACGAAAGGTATGTATTCTAATGGATTATTCCAAAAGTAAATATGGGCTGATAGCAAACGTCACATTATTTCTTATTGGCCTGTGCTTGGCATTTGGTGTAACAAAAAGAAACGATGAACAAACGACGGAGGTCATATTCCGAGCATTTAAGCCATCACCCTTTTCACCAGTAACTCATACTTTTAACGTTCAATCGTAAGTGTAATTAATAAGAACTCATCATTCTCTTAACCGTATATAAAAGTCGACAGCTAACTAAGACCGTTAAATTAACTATTTCAAGATGTCGAAAAGAATCAGAGGGTTTATCGGTACTTCCATAGAATTGATTTCGCCTGTAGCGAAAGTGGTGTATTTTCCCGGTGTAGCCGAACTATTCACTATCATTGAGCGAATCGTTGTGCTCATCGACACCGCAAGATATAATAGAGAAGCATTACCTTACATGAAGATGTATATGACAGAAGTGAAGCAGACAATCCGTGACAATACTGGAACAATAAACGAGGAACATACCCCAACTTTGATGAAAGCGCTGAAAAACTGGGAAAAGTTTCTGGTCCAATATACCAAGCCTAAAATGAGAAAACTATTAACTATCCTTAATGCTGATAACGTAAACATTAACGAAAATTATTTTTAATATGAGTTTTTCCTATATCGAAAGATAAGCTGAATTTTCTTTTCTGCTATAAATTTTTTAATTCACAGATAGATCGAAAGATACGTGACCTATTTACCGACCTGGACAATGCTCTCAATGCTGCTAACCTAAGGGTAAACTTGGAAAACAATAAACGTCTTAGGGAGATATTGGGAATCGCGGAGAAGATGGATGAACACATGATGGACTTGGATAATAAGATTAACGCTATCCAAATTGATATCACAACTGTGAAAGACGTGGTGACGGCGAAAGTTAAAGATTCTTTCATGACTACTGCAATTTGCCATGGCGTGCCATTATCACGGGAAAAAATAGCCGACTTAACGATTAGCCCAGAACATATCAATCCCGCTCGCGATGCTCAACCTAATGGTGATGGTCCTACAAAAGTTATATATTGTGGTGGTCTTTATGCTGCAAAAGTTAAAATTGCAAACGCGAACGACGACATTAGTAAGTACTGGGTACAGGCCTTTATTAGCTCCAAATTGAATGGGGATTTATTCATGAAAAAGTACGTATTTATCGTATATTACCCGTTTTAATTATCTATTTGCTGACAAGTATTATCGTTTATCATAGCTACGGCATTCTACTGGACGGAGGAATTTATTACATGATTACAGAGTGGCCAGGAAAGGGAACGCTCTACGAATACCTTAAGACACACAGAATTATTCCGTGGACACTAAAGATTAAATGGGCAGCTCGATTAGCAAGTGCGCTTGCCGTTTGTCACAGTAAGCTCATTCTGCACCATGACATTCGCAGGTAGGAAAACGAGTATTGCAATGTCGAATGAGGCTTTTTTCTAGAACGTGTTCAGCCAACTCGCTTTCTTTTTTTTTCGAAATTTAGTCATAACGTGATTGTGGATATAAACGACAACGTCAAATTAGCAAACTATCATCGTGCCAGGGGAATAAAAGATATCACAACTTCGGTTGCTGAAGAGACTGATGGTGTCAGATGGTTATGTCCTGAAAAAACGAAGGATGGCACGCTTCCTTACTCTACGTCGGCCGATGTATACAGGTATGTAAGTTTGTAATGTCATTGTTCGGGTGATAGCTACAATAGAATTTCAAACTATTGACAGAGGTTGACATCATTATAAGCAACTATATTTACTTGTATTTATTGTCTAAATGTGTAGCTTTGGCATGCTTATGTGGGAAATAACTTCTCACGAGATTCCTTTCCCAGATAAATCCATTGGTGAAGTATATACCGCATTAAAAAATTCAGATGGATTCAAAGATCAGGACGCTCCACGCCCGCCAATAGTTCCTGGTACACCAGAAAAGTATGCGAGTATAATGCAGAAATGTTGGAGACAGGTTCCCGGGAGTCGTCCGACAATGCCATACGTTGTACGAAAATTAGAAAAGCTAGCAAAGACGTACGAAAGGCCATACGGTCAAGAATTTTCGTATGCTACCGATACCACAAATATATCTAGTGGTAGCTTCACTGAATACGATCCATACGCTCCTATACATCCACACGTAACGATGCAAACAGCACGCAAGTTACACGGTCAAAGACATTACAAGGAAGCCTTCGAACAATTCAGGATACTGGCTGATAAGGCTGAACCAGACCCTGAAGCAAACTTTTATGTTGGCCGATATCTTATCGACTCTAGAATACAGTTCAATCGCGGTGCTAAGGATCCCAATGTAGGAGTGAGCTATTTGGAAGTAGCAGAAGATTTGGGATGCAGTGAGGCAACTCAGTACCGTGCTCAAGAGAAGATGGCAGCCGCCACAGAAATACGAAAGCAATTGCAGAATAACGGTAACGAAACAGATGCCGAAGAAATTCTGAAAAGAATGAAGACTGAGTGTTTACCATTGTTCTTAGAAGGTGCACGACAAGGTAACCTACGCTGCATGAAAGATCTCGCAGATTATGGAGCGAAGTTAGGCGATAGAGATAGTTATATGCTGGGTCGAAAGATGTTGAACGATGTAATTGTAGCACCGAAAAGTCACATGGAAAAAGCGAAAGCGCAAGAGTATTTGACGAAATTACAACAACATAGTAATAACCAGTTCTTAAATTAATCATGACTCGGTATTTATGTCGAATAATTAATATTGTGTCATTTTGGCGAGCATTTTTGTAGCCCTGGTGGGCAAGGGATTGCGACTTGTAGCAAATATAGGATATGAAGAACAAGGACATGCGCGACAGTCGCAAGAGCTATTCTGTATCAATTACTGTATATAATAAGTATACTGAGAGTTAATAAATACACAAATATTCATTTACATATTAACATGCAAAATTTAAATTGTCTCGAGTGATCCCTCCGGCCTTATTGTACATCGTGAACTGCGTAGTAGTTATTTAGTCTGTTCTATATAGTAATATGCAACTACCACAAAATTCTCCTGGATCCCACTGTATCCTGAAAACGACATTTTGCTCGTTGGAAATATCAATTAGTGTTACGAAACAGTTTCCTGTTGTAGGTTTAAGTATAATGGTTATCAACCTATACTAATTCAAAACCGTACAGATATTTATCTGACCAGAGATCTTTGAAAAGCAAGTTTTATACATAGTTAAAGAGACAACCTCCATTATTGTTTACTATATTAATATGCAAGTACGTAATTAGTAATTGGTCGAGAGAGGGTGAGTAGTTTATGGTAGCCACTAACAGACGAAATAAGTCATGCGTGGGATGATGGCACGCATTAAAAAGGCATTAACTGAATGTAATGCTGATTGTGGGTTAATATACTGTATTTACTGCTACCAGATGTTGGCCCAAAATTTCTTGCTGGACAAACCCCGCTTCATGAATTGCTTTCCGTTATTAGCATTCATATTACTGATCATTGGATTCAAGCTGAAGATGGTGAATTTTTATTTTCTTTGTTTGACATTTCAGACGGGAGTGGGATCTCTCTTGATAGTGAAACTCTTCGCGTATTAACGTCAATTGTTTGTTAAACGCTTTGGTAATAACTCGCACGTCGCTAATGTGACAATCACACGTATCAGATATTGATTGCCAAGTAGTCCTAAAATGGCTATAGGAGACATCAATCTATTATCGTTATATATAGTATCGCCCATTCAAGCATATCATGACCAATGCAGTATATAGATTATTACGATACATAATAGATAAGGTCTCGGTATATTCAATGAACCTCTCTCCATTACCAAATCGAATTTGGAAATGACAAATACAAATTTGGCAAAGGATCTCCCTTCGATGGCTCGATACCATATTTGGTTAGAAATACCTTTTAAGGATAAATTTGTGGTATACAGACTTGTAGAAGTGCTGACATGTCAAAATAACTATCGCGAGGAACTTTTATGACATGTCAAAATAACAGATCACGTTCTAAATTTTAAAACAGATCACGCTACTGCAATTTTTTATTGGGCATATCAATTTCGCATGATCTGAGCTTTCTTTTTTCCTTTTTTTTCTTGTTTCACTTGTTTCACATTATTTTCATTTGCCGGGCTTATCGATAATGTTTTTTACTTCTCATCAGTTGACGCCTCGAATACTACGATACTATGCCGATCTCCATTCCAGAAAGGTGTTGGCACACTTTGGGATTCAAAAATATCTTCCCACTACAGATGCTATTTCAAAGGGAAAAGACAGCAGCCAATATACTGTCCCAGCCGAGGAATTGACACAGTGGAGGGATGCATTTGACCTTGCGATAACATTTATAAAAGTTCTTACAATGAGGCTGGCAAAGTTTGATTATAAACACGTCCCCGATCTCGGTAGTAAAGGTGTTGATTATTGGAAAGTTCATGACAAACTTAGACAAAACTTGGAGGAGCCAAAGAAGAGAATTGCAGAACTCGCAGCAAAAAGGGATACGAAGAAGAGGGCATCAATGGAAAGTAAAAAACATAAATTTCTTTATCCTGATCCACCTTTTCCAAAAAATTACATAGAAACGAAAAAGTATGAATATGTAAATGACGCAAAAAGATTGAAGATGGAGGGTGAATATATTATGGACAACGTCTTTATTAACGTGCCGAAGAGAGAATTTGAAGTACGTGAATGCACAGCAAAATTGCTTAAACTTGAAGGAATTTGCGATGTTCGGTCAGCCTTGGAATACATTGGGAGGCAGGTAAGACTTTGTGTTGTCAATAAGATACTTTCTTTCTTTTACTTTTATTTACTATACTTTTCTGCAATAGTTTATTTGCTCTAGATCAGAAGAATCTATTGGCACAAGATTATCGCAGTTGTCTGAACAACAAACCTTCAAGTTTTATCTTCAAAGAACATGCAATTTAAACGATGTCTCCTTAGAATCTGTGAAAAAATGCTTTGATAATAATCTCTATGATGTTTCATTGAAAGACGCGCATAGTCACAGAGATGAGATCGTAGTTTGTGCAAAGTATTGGGACGTAAATGAGATGATTGCTCTGGGAGCTATTTTCACGTATTTTCACGTCAAATTTATTTATTGGGACAAAACCGAAAGAGAAACAGAATTTCCATATAGGTTACCATCAACCGATTACTTTAAACAAACAATTAAAAAGAACCTCGACTATATTGATAATCACATATTAATCAAGAAAGAATAAACTCTCAATTACTTCAGTACAAATCTAAAACGGCAGTTTGGTAATGTCGAATTTGAGTCCGCTGTTTAATTTATCGAACTCTTATTATTATGCGCTGTTAGAATTTATGTTATCACGTGAGGATAACTCCTGGGGAGGGGTATTTTAACAAGGCAGTTCTGAAACTTTGGTTAATTGTCAAGATTGACTACGCCGTGATGTTAACTGTTTGCCATTACTAAATACTGATATCCAACAGTACAGTAACATATATCCCGTGAGGTGTGAAACTAAGGCCCTCTGAGGAAGAGGATATTAGTTTAGACGATTAATTCATAATTTAATTTTCTAGTTTACAGTTTCAAAACACTGTCGTATTATAATACTGGATATAACAAAGCTTTTTTGCTGCACGGAAATTATAATAGTAAGATTGTTTGGACATAACGATAAATCCCTCGATATTGGCACATAAAAGTTTGTGCAACAATCGTTATGTATTTCTTGTCTACAGGTCTATTAAAGTCTTCGCTGAATTGCGGTTGTCAAGTACTCAATTCACGAAACTGAAATTGAGGTCGTTTAATCTCATCCAGCAATTGCCGATAGATGATCCAATAAGCGTAGAAAACTTGACAAAGCTATTGACTTAAACGACACTATCAATAAAGTTGACGTCAAGAAGATGAAAACGTTCAATCGGAACGGATTAAGATTGTTACTGGTTCAGAGGCTTTAATTGGCGTTTTGGCATAGATTTTGACTAAATGTAAATCTTGAATTATTACAAATACAAAAATAAAGATAACAGAACTTCTTTATATATCAATGTAGAATGTGCATTACCATAATTAGATACATATGAACCCGGATAAGAAAAGTGTCTGCACCGTCTCCTTCCGGGCCCTGTGTATAACTAGAATTAGAAGTTGAGCATGTGCACTATCGCCTTACTGGTCGATCAAAAATTTCGTCAAAAAGAGAGAGAGAGAAAGAGAGAGGAAAAGAAACCAACGAAATCTATAATAATACTAAAACATGAAATCAGTACGATTTTTTGATATTGCGACTAATTAGCCACTATAATCTAAAACCCCAGATAACATACAACGCATATATGAATACTAATTGAAACATGGTCTTATGTTAAAGGTAATCTGACGATTTGAATGGTTGATGTTCTGTTAACACTCACCTTTAATTCACCCCCAATATAGTTAAACTGGTCCAGTTTGTCACATCTCCTAAAAAATTTATTCTCTCACACTTATTTTGACTTCTCCTGATTCCTTTTCCTGCCCCCTACTACCCTCCTCCTCCCCTCCTCCCCCGCCTTCTCCCCCTCCCCCCTTCCTCATTGCGATTAATTGATAGGACCCTTAAATCCGCGAAGCAAGCCAACTGTGGTTTGATTTCCCGTAGCACATTGACGCATCAAGACGATAGGCCTTTTCATCAGTCTTAATCTTGCTCAAGTCATATTTTTTTGAGCATGGCTCTGGATAACGGTTTCGCCTTAACCTGTAAGAATATGACAAACTCAAACACCGGAAAAGTCGAAGAGAGATGCGCCTGCGATTTTAGAATCAATATATTTGGATGTCCAGAGTCAAACGCGTTGGTCATCTTGTATTACATATTGCTCGCGGTTACTATAATTCACGGCATCATCAGTGGATACTTTTTGTATCACGGAGTGGTCAGACGACGGATGAACATATTCTTCCCGCCTACAAGAGACAGGGGAATATTAAGACCGAAGCCACAGGACGCATTCCACATCATTGTCGTGGTATTCTCGATTAGTAAGTGGGAGAAAAGGCGGTGGTTATGAGACACATGATAAATTCGTACTAGTGTTGAGCCGAGGGAATGCAAAGAAAGCAAACCCTTATTAATAAATATGCCGTTTAACAGTGCAGACATGGGCCATAGCCCTGTTGCTATCTAATGGATGGACGAGCACCAAAGGAGCAGAGCGTAAGTACGAGTCGATTGATGAACAGCGTCTTGTGTAGTAGTCGGTATGATCAAGCTCTACTATTTATATTTGTAGTTGGTTACAATTTGCCACGTGTGGTTGCATTCGGATTAGCCGCGATGCTACCCATCAGCATAGGTACGCAATCTAACCCAATTTACGCAAACTAAAAAGTGCTTTTATTGAACTATACGAAATGTGATTATGTATATATGGTAAACGAGGTGTTTACTGATGATATGTAACTATGTTTACTGATTATATGATATCTGTCTTCGTTTGTACGCCATGATCCAGCCTATTCGACCCCAACAACATCCAACGAGACGAGACTGTGGAGGCCAAGTAAAAACACCCTTGATGTACTTGGATTCTTCCAGATAATTGGCCCTGCGCTCACCCAACTTCCTCTTTCGTGGACTACAGGATCGCTTGCTGACAAAGGCGACGTGCTAAAAGCGCTACGGTTTTTCAAAATCCAATATTTGATATTGGGGGTTTGGTCAGGATTGTATACGGGCATCGTTTGGATGATGTGGTACAATCTGAAAAGGATCTTGAACGAACATCGACAGATTTTGAAGGAGAGAGTGATTTCCGAGAACAAATGGAAACTGACGATACTAAAAAGGGTTGAAGGAAAGGTAAGTTTGCACACGTGTCTTTTATTGGGATCGTCAATATTAAAGTTTGCTTATCTAATTCTCTATTTGTACTACAAATATTTATCGTACGATTTTTGCATTTGTTAGTTGACAATAGTCTCGATGGCCTTCACCCAAATTAGTTTCGTCTACCTCTTTGCGTCATTCGTATGCGAATTTTTCCACAAGCACTTGATATTCATTCGCGCCATCTATTTCCTGTGCTTTGCCATATCGAATTTTGCCATACCAATATCATTTGCCATCACACAAGGGGTCTTCATTTATTGGTAAGTCAAAGAAAGAAAGAAAGAAAGAATATTTTACGCCAATTGCCGTAAACCTTACTAAACTTTTTCCCCCTACGAACTATAGTATACTCAGGCCAGTACCAAAATTGCCAACTCATATCAGCTCTTCGGTACTACTATTCACACGTTCGTTCCTCGATACAGAAACTAATCCCTCGTAATTGGAAACATGATTTGAAGACGCCTATGTTGGATGTTGCATAGACAACTCTTCGTATTCCCCGGTGCTTATCTACGAGATATGTTGATGACGGTAGATAAGAAGTTTAGAAGAGGTCAGACAGACGATATTCAAACGGCAGACGAATATTGGTTGCAACATTACAACTGTTCAAGAAAAGGTATCACGCAGTAGTGGAGACGAAAGTGAAGACGAACAACGAGTTAACGAAAAAGAACATTCTGATGGATAAGATCGAAAAGGACGTATTGTGCTTTTCATAACACCATTACATATAGCTAAATTAACGTTATATTAGCCAGATGCATCATAAATTTATTCAACGAAAAAAAGTACATAATACGAATAAACAAATAATTGCTGTAAAATCCTCTTTCGCAACAATTAACCTTTTATATGGAAATATCGAAATAGTCCAGAACATGGTATGTAAATGAAGCTGAGGCATCATCTCAGCCATCTTGTTTACTAGTGTCTTTTCACTGGTAACCGTCAACAGTCATTGATAATTGCATTGGATTATTTATACATCTTGTGTAGACGCGGCCAAACAATGACCCAAGCTCTCAATTCATGGGAACAAGTTTTAAGTATTACTCTAAATAATAATAAGGTCTAATTTAGTCAAGATTCTCCAAACCCGCTAGCCAATCCTAATTCTATCCACGGTATTATAGTTACATGTCGTGTAAAAATTTGGCGTCTTCATAAATATGAGATTTATATGTAAAATGTGCATGTGAAATAATCTCTGAAACGAGCCTGAGCCACAGAGATTGCGTTGAGATAACCGTTTGCTGCTGCCGCTGGCAGATACGAAACGTAGAAAGCTTCTGGGCAAACTACTTTACATTCGAAAGAAATTTATTTATCATGCGACATTAAATTACATATCAAAGAATAAGCAAATTACATATGAATATATTTTCATCACCACCTATCAACTTTATAATTAAGTACGCCACTTAATGACCCACTTTCGAGCATCTTCAATCATCTTCTCAATAGAATCAGAGTCATACGCACTCAAAGCATCTAATGCTTTCTTAGCCTTTTCATAACACAATTCCCACTCTTCCTTAAAGTCTTTCATTACAATCTCAAAATATGCCATCGCAATACATGTGGACCAGGCGGAATCTTGATCCTTGTCTTGGAATAGCTTGTTACGTTGTCCTTGTAAGAAAAATTCCGACAGACTAGTAGTCGGTTTGAAAAGTCCATCAAACGATTGGAATTTGATAAAGACGTAGAGAGTTTCTATTTTAGCTAGTTTCGCATCTGTTTTCGACTCGGACTTTTTGCAAGATTCAGCCACCGCTGCGCATCCCTTTACCGATGTTAAATTAGCATCTTGTGATAATACGTCCGCGTCCACCACCCCGTACACACTCGCTTCGCAAGGAGCGCAAGCCTTCTCACTAATTGCGCTGCTGGTTTTTTTGGATTTAAATGAAGTTCGCATTCTTGGGAATCTAACCAAGGAAAAACTACGACTTCTAAGCACAGGTTTTGACTTTTTCTGTGCAGACACAGAGAAATAGTTGGCGAGTTGGTCTTGAGCATTGAAAACGGGAACCACGCGTTTTTGAACTTTGGCCGTCGAGAGGGTTTGATTTTCTCTTTCATCGATTGCCAAGAAACTAGGAGAAAAAGTATTAGTATTGGTTATATTAATTAATTTGTGACTTTTCATAAAAGTCCCTTTCTTTTATTGTTAGGACTTTTTTTTTACCTTGTATACCTGGATGCCAAACTGGCATCGATCGCAAGTTTGACAATTGCATCCTTTTCATCTTCGGATGACAATGTCTTCTCCTCATATTTCGAATCTTTATGCAGATAACTTGTCTTATCTTCAATGTCTTGTATTAATTTCCTGGCAGCTAGAGTATGAATCTTGTCACCCTCAAGAATGACTGGATCAATTGGCACTGCTATTTCTATAGGTCCATCACGAGACTGCGCTGTAATCGTAATATTCCGTGCAGGCTCAACACCAGGAGCGTAAAGCGAGTACATCACCAGGCGAATTCCCTGATACAATGTTGGAATTACATAAGGTGCTTGGCGGAACTTTGCGTCAACCGAATCGCTGCTCTCAGTGTCAATCCACGAAACTTTGTAATCAGTCAGAGGTGATTTTATGGCATTCTTAACCATGCCTGCAACCTTCTTGTCCATCCTCTCGTGATCGCTGACAAACTGAGCATATCCCTTTCCGACCCTTGCAACAGATTCCACTAGATGATGACTGACAGAGCTTCCAATACCCAACGAAAACAATCTCAGTGAATTTTTGCGCTCTTTTACTTTCTTCTCGATCAACTCGACGATTGCATCTACATTCCAAACCTCGCCGTCGGTCAATAGAAACACGGCCGTAGGCAGTTCCTTGTTCGTATTTCCCAATACCCATTCTAGAGCTGTGAAGAGCTCGGTACCCCCAAAGTCGGCATTCATGCTCTGGGCGAGTTGGATGGCGGTGTTGAAGGAAGTCTCGGAGTAATGTACGGATTTTTCGAATAAAGCAGAGTAAGTGGAGCCAAAGGAGACCACATTGAAAAAACAGTCTGATGGAAGGGAGCGAAGGATTAATTCGAGTGTCTGTCGAGCCTTAGCTATTGGAGCGCCGCTCATCGAACCAGATCTGAAAACGAGTTAAAATTTAATATAAATAGACACAACAGATGAACGGAAGATAATATAACCACAAGCATTACCTGTCCACAATAAAAATCATTTCTGTCTGCACGGGTTCAATTTCAATCCTGGGAACAAGTGTCAACATGGTGCAATTTGTCTTTGTCTTTGGATTATATTCGGTGAACGCCCTACGTAAAAGAGACGAAATCATCAATTAGATAAACATGTATACCATACCTCTCATTCATTACCAATCCCTATTGATTCACACCGTCTCTCCTAATCCATACCTAAATTGATCCAAATCTTTACTCTTAATAACCAACACGAAATCCTTATCCAAGTAGGTTATCTTTTCGGCGAGTTCAACTCTACAAACTTTTGGATCTCCATCCAAATTAATCTTGGTCGCAATCTTATGCGTAGGTGACTCGATACTCAACAAACTCGCCGTCATACGACACGTAATTTTCATGCTTAATGTATATAGTGCTGCGCTCGAGTATTTCGGATTACCCTTGAGTAATTTCTTTGCAATAGTAAATCCAGAATTGCTCTGCGGTTCGCCGTAGCGAGGCGCAATAGCGGTAGGCAAGACAAAACGAACTTGATCGGAATCAGCATCCTGCTTAAGTTCGGTTACGTACGTTATGATGATTTTAATGGATTGTCTTGGCGTAATGTTGCCGATTGAGCATTGGAAAACGTCAGGGAGTTCTTCCTCAAGGAGGTATGCACCATGACCGCTCTAATTAAAGAAGTAAACAGGTCAGTCAGCAACTTGCGCCCATTATAATGAGAATTGGGATGCGTATCTGCAGACGCAAAGCAACAACTTGCAAGCGCGCATATATACGCTATGCTAATAATATTCATTGATATGCACCTCCACAGCTTTATCATAATCCTCGGCAGCCTGCTGAGCTTCTTTGACAATACCCTTGATCTTGCGATTGCCATCGATTTCGGCTTCAAACTTGCAAATTGCTGCGGCATCGTGAATTGGAAACTTGTAGATTGCTTCGATTGTCTTTTGTTCTTCGTTCTTGTAAGTCTGAGTTATGGTGACTTTAGGAAAGAATCATGGGTCGGGGGAAAAAATACAGTGAGTATGTTTGAGAAAGGGAGTTTCCGTTTCATTGACAGTTGAGTATAGCATAATTACCCTCGGCAATCATATCAACCACTACATAATTAGATAAAAGGCATTAGAAAAAGGTTTGATTAAATGCGTTCCGGACTTGATCATTGTAATTACCGTTTGCTTCGACGCTGACATTCTGCAAAGGAATAGGCTTTGGTTCGCATGTTTCGGGAAGAAGATAGATCAATCCATAATATGATACCATTTTATCGTTGATGCTTGTAAGGTAATAGTAAATGCTGTTTGCGCAGTTAATTGCACTTTCAGAATAGGAGGCAGTCTCATTATATGTGCGTTGTGGGTTTACTACGTTTGAAAACAAGCAGTTTGGCTTGCAACCATTTTATCCAATTAGAGTTACTCGTAAGCATATCAAATTTCTTTTGTATCACAGACATTGGTTGCGTTTGTCTATAACAATGCCATGCGCAGTAAATGTTATGTGTGCAAATTAAAATGACAAATTTGGTTTTACAGGATAATTTCTACATGAAGGAATGTAACGTAATACTAAGCTGGTAGATATTGTATTGTTTGTTACCTGTGATTGATAACAATGAGATATACGTCATCAACTATAATAAACGTACAAAGAATCGAGGTCATGTAGTCGAATCTACTCGTACAGAGTTTCGTGGCTCATTGGTGGACGCGATTATTATAACATTTCGGATGTGTTTTTCCATTCCAATCGACAGATCGAAGCAATATCGCCCTAAACGTGTATCATATACCACACTTTACTCGATTGTGGTTTCGAACTTTTACCTCAATTGCAGCCCCCAAGTTTCAATTGGATTGAGTACCCTGATGTTTTGGAATTGCAGAAACTCTTATGCAACCTTCGATGTATAAACTGGCATTGTCTTGCTGAAAAATAAATTTGGATAGTAATTTGTTTGAACCTGCTTTAAGGTAAGTAAGTTTCCATTATTAAATATAAAATGAACCAACCTTTCAAATTCAAAATCAATTGCGGCATTAAGGTAACAATAAATTAAAGTTGAACTAAAGTTTTACAGCACTTAGTTATACCGCTAATTTCCTACTATCGTTTGATCGTCTAACACTCAACGACGACGGCATTAACCATCAGTGGATCATGAGTTTAATATCATAAATTATGGACTTTTGATGGGTTGGTTTTTAACCCATACGTGATTATTTACCATATGCATAGCTGTATATCACGGTTTCTTTTTTCTCACCACTACTCATGGCTTTACTGAACAAATGGGTGCTGAAATGGTTGACGCTGGAGCAGACGCTTTTTACTGATTACGGTGTTATTCGAGAGGTGGAATGGAGTAGGCAGCTGGGCAAAAAAAAGGAAGGAAACATTGGACTTGGTAATGTTCACGTACTATAAAAAAGCATTTATCAACGTAGCTTCCAAAATGCTAGTGTAAATGAGTGGTAACTTTGCTTCCAACACAAAATATGGATAGAAATTGTTGCATGTAATTGGCGGTTTACTTCAGTCTTGTCTTATCCTATGTCAATAATGTCTGTTTAGTATAATACTTATGCAATCTTGTACGCATATGATAATTTCCAGTCACTAATAAAAAATGTGTAGCAAGCTAATCATTCATTGCCAGCAATAATGTTTGTCTTTTCAATACTTACGCTGACAAAGAGTGTCGAATTATTAAACGCGACTCCAATGTTTCATCAAGTTCAATTCTATTGGTTTCATCCCCTAAATTTGTTTGAGGCATAGAATTGAATTCAGATGTTTAGAGGTCCTTGATGGCAGTTTTGATATGAACAAGTCAAAGCAATATTGTTCTCATAAACAATTACGAGCTGGTATGTGTAAGCGCATAGCAGTTCATTATACTATTTTGTTGTTCGAACGACTAGGCGTGAGATTTATGAATTTCAGGGACTTCAAATCGATGTTTAAGCTAATGATTCTTCACTACTTTCTATACGCAAGATCTCACTGATTAATACGTGCATAGGTTATATTGAGTCAAATATTTTATAGTAACAATTTCAGTTAGTTATGTGAAATAGTATTGTTTACCTGGTTCTCTGTTGTCAAGTCTAAATTGACATAAATTCCAAACGAACATACAGCATTTTCAAATGCCCATAATTGCGTTACACAATTAGGGATGTAAACGATACGACTGCAACGCGCGGTAATGAGTCTGTGATGGTTATTACATTTATTTTGTGATACGAACTTGTGGATTTAAAAAAGAAAAAATATGTATTTTTTATCAACATTAACAATATTAAGGCAAAGAGGTAGTGATGAAAAAGAAAACACATAAAACCGATATACAATTAAAAATTATGTATGCACGGACAATTGTGACGTTAACTGGTATGAGTTGCATACAGTACGTATTAAAAATATTCATTAACTTTATTGCCAACTGATACATCAACATGCGAGATTGGTAAGACCAACAAGGCTCTAAGGTTTTCATACTCGCATACGTGTTTGCACTCTTCTTACCAGAAATTTAAGAGTCGGCCTATAAGCTTTAAAGCAGAGAATAGCTCAGAGACATGAAAGTCACCAGGAATTAAACATGGGCCAGCGTATGATTTACCTAAACCTGTGCATGTATCAACGTGGTTATTAAGCAGTTGACTATTGCTTAACAAAGAAGAACAAATGTCGGCGAACGTTAGTAATCGCTTGGCATCCTTCATTAGCTTACGTAAAGTGTCTGTTCAGAAAACGTTATTTTTGTTGAACCTTGTTAACGTTGCACCGAATGTCAATGTCTTTTTATTGGCACATCAGTATAAGTATTACAAGGGGCTAAAAACCGTAATTATTTATACAGAATAGAATAGAAACAATGAAGATGCAAGGACATGGAACAACCGATGGTGTTAATGTTAAATGCTTAATGAAATTAATATACTGTATTAATATGCATTATTAGTCACAAACTTCAAATCCTCTACCAACAAACGAAATCTGCATTAGTAACGAATTGACATACACGGCACATGTCAAGTTTGTAATACATTCGCATGTGGTATACAGGCAATAACTTTTAAAGAGAAAAATGTTTAATTTACTGTAATACTGTCCACAAAGATATATCATTACTGTAGTAAATGAATAGGATAAGCCATAATAATAATAACAACAACCTTATCTCCCGTTGCAGTGATTGAATTTTATGAAAAAGGCACAATTGAACAACAAGCATTATTGTTGATTCTCGCATATATGCACTTATGTGCCATGTCTCTTTATTAACGTATTCAAAGGGGGATACAAAATCTCTTTTTCTAATAATGCATACAAGTTAAACTCTTAATTACACATACAGCATCCGACATGAGCTATGGTTATTATGCTTATACAGTACAGTTATCAATAGAATCGGATAATGTGTAAATTGAAAAGGCTTGTATTCTATTGTCTATAGTAACACTTTAGTACTCACTAAACATATTAATATATTTATCCGTCTCAAAATACACCTTTACTTTCTAAAAATGTTTCTTAATTTCTCACCAAACCATCGCCTAGCGTCAGAAGCAGTTCCAAAAATCAACAAAATGACAAATGCGATCATTGGACCGGCAAAGTCAGACCAATCTGGACGTGGATCAAATGGTACGTTTTGAATAGTGTCCATAACGGTCCCGATGGAGGTCAACAGATTCAAAAGAAAGTATGCAATGGCAAAGGAAACCATACGGAGGGCAGCATTTCGAGTGACGTTATTATTATTCCGGATTTTACTCGGACCCTCTAGCACATCTCTAACTTGCACGATAGCGTCAGGTTTATTTTCGCCATTAACGGGCTCGGTAATATCTGTCGTCATCGTCGTCGTCATTGTTGTTGTTGTTGTTGTTGTTGTTGTCTGTACCTTAATCTTGTCTAGTTGTTGTAATGCGTTCATCGGCATCGTCAAATTATCGCTACTTGTGCGATAATCGCTTTGTCCATCCGATAACATTTGTGGATGATCGGCTTCAATATCAGTTGTTGTTGTTGCTGTTGTTGTCGTCGATTTTTTGGTAGACTGTAGTGCAAGCGTCGTACTGTTTTTGGAAGCGTCCGATCGTACGAATCGGCCCAAATGGCGAATTACCGCATACGCCGCGCCGAGGGAGAAATACGTGCTTGCAGGAACTAATAGCAAACTTACACCATTGGCTCCCATCAGACGAACCCAAGTTGGATTGGCTATATCACTGGCGACGTAGGAAAAAAAAAAAAAAAGATCGTACAGCAGTGAATAAGTGTAGCATTGCTAATCTGTCAATAATTAAAGCTCGTATATTGAATGAAATACATACCAACGATAATTTCCACTCTTTACAGCTTCTGTCTTGATTGATATAATGGTTACCAGCATAGTTCCGACCACACAGAACGTGGCTATAAGTCCGTAACAATACCGATTAAACCTGTCGTCTCTTTTATTGTAAGCAATAAGACGGTATGCTTGAACGGTGAAGCAAAATCCGCTAGTCCAAAATGAAAAACCCGCCAATTGTCTCTATTTGTAGTGCAAAATGAAATGTGTAAAATGGGCTGCATTTGCTGCATTTAAATATTAACTCCGAATTTTGTACCTGAAACTTACCGCCATTGCTTGCGCATAGCAAACTCCTTCGGGAGCGCTATCCCAATCGAAATTATATATCAACCCCCCCAAAACATCCACTGCGTTACTAAACACAATGGTCGCTGAGAAGATGACCATCATTGGATTTCTCGCACGAGCGAATGCTATGGCCATTATCGTAGCGCATATGAGGGACATGAAGGTAATTATGGCAAGAGAGCTTATCACCACATCGACCATTTTGCAGCTTTACAGTAAAAAGTAAAAGAGGGTAAAGAATCAAGAAGAGTCGAGAACAGCTATTACAAAATATAAGAACAATTTCCGGATCTAACGTTTAAGTGACTAGCTTGGTATATATGTACAAATGAAAAAAAAGAGTTTGTTGGCTTTCCGTTCTGCTTGTGAAATCAGCGACGGGCAGATGCGTTATTTATAAGATCAATGCCTGTATATTTAATTATACATCATTTACACTATAACGCAGGGACTTGTTATTCGCATAAATTTGACTAACTCTTACATAATAAATATGATAAAGCTGTCCTCATTATTAATAAGAGAGATGTAAATTTTGTTTATTAATAATGACACCTATGATTGAACGCCAAAGCTAACAAGATGAGGGGGGGCCATAGAAGGACGTAGACTTATTGGCTTTAATCGAATTCAAGCTTTCTAACTGGACCATCTCTATTCGGCAGAATTTCTTGGTATTGTCATGGCGAGTGTAATGCAAGCTTCGTAGGGATAACAGTAATGGCTATACGCCTGGACGTGATGACCTTTATTCGTTAATTTGGCTTTTAAAAATAGAAAACCAGCGACAAGCAAGGTTTTATGTCTTGGAGATGTCTTCTAGTGACGGTCTGAAGCTATTACTATTGCGTCCAAAACTCTAAACTACGATCGTTTAAGCGGCTTGAAATCAGGCACTAATACTAATGCTAATGAAGTTACTACATTCTACATGAAACTAAATTTTACTGTTTTCACTCGCTATAATAATGCGTGAGAAAAATATGCATATGTGCTAGCTGGATATTGGCTTCTTCTGTTACACTCTCTCATTTGGATAAACCCCCTTTAATAAAACCCCATGTTTATCGGCTAGAATAGTTGGCATACAATCAAAGAGTTTGAGTAATTGGTCAAGTATGATTACTTGACTCGGCGTCTATTGGTATCGTTGAGAACGGATGCCATTTCCCCGGACTGCTACCTTATTTATTACTATGGTTTTCATATATCTTGACTATACCAATAAGAACGTCGATTTCCAGAATTAATCGAAAAAAAAACAAACCGATTGCTTAGGCCATCACACATGACACGGGATATCCAATCTCAATGCGTTCAGTGTGTTTGGTAATAAATTACATAATTTATAGTGACACAAGACACCCCCTGACATTGGTCATTCTCACGTGTACGAAATGCTCAATCGTCCGGGAAGTAATAACAAGACGCATAAAATTTTTGTGCACAATGAATTGTATGAGAAGCATTTGCAAATATGCATTGACCACAATACATCGATGATCGAATAGAACGTAGACGGGGGTTACGCAAAGTTTAGAGCGTAATTCCCTTTTTTATGCTTATCAGTAATCATTACTAGACAATTAGGCCACTTTGTTTTTATTGCCGTTAATTACAAGTTTGCATCTGTTATCGATTAAACCTGTTAATTAAACCAGAAATGCTGTATTTTTGTCTGCCATTGAGTGTTGCAGCAATATAAGGAAATTAACCAAGAACGCCTCGACCATCACAAGCAGAAACGCAATTATGTGCGAGCGACTCGTTATTCGACCTTTAAAAATAATCACCCTGCGGACGAAGATATTGTGGAGGTATAATGAGATTCCTGATTGTATCCCTTATAGAAACCCTCCCTTCCCTGGAATTGCAACTCGCAATTTCAGTATCAATTTTGTTGACATTACCATTACCACTTCATCTCCTATACTAGTGGGAGTAAACCAGAAGCTTATAATGCGATGTGTACTATTTATGACGCGATTAAATAGCAGTGAATGAATCGATCACTCTTACCGATAAAATGAGTGTTTGACTTTTTGGTGGTCTTTATTAGGCACACTTGCAGTTGACCACTATTAAAAAATACTACTTGTTTACAGTGTTGCTACTGATAACAGATACAGTAGATAACTATAGAAATCTGCCACAGGATAAACTGGAGAGTTATCTTAAATGCTGTATGTGTCACGCCCTACCTACCTGCACGTATACTTGGAAACATATTTCTATAGTCGATATGTGATGGCAGGGACTTTTCCTTTTTCTCTCTTCCTTCCAGAGTACTCATAAGTTCCACTGAAGGTACAACAGGGTTTGTACTGACGGGGAAGTTTCCTAGTCTCATAATATGCGAACCCTGGCCATTATGGTTTAGGCTCACGAGCTCATTCCAATCATCCCCATGGCTAGGTTCACAGGATGCTGACTGGTTTTGCCCTTCCAAGACTATCGTTACATTTAAATGAGTGTTTGAATATGCTTTGCTTGCTAGAGTATAGAGAATTGCCTCACTATTGATTGCAAGTCGAAAGAAATTAGTAATCAAGCGTCGAAGGATGTGGCGTGATTTAAAGTTTCAAATTAAATTGTCCCGATGTGGCAACTTTGTCAGCGCTTACGCATCTTGTCAGACCGTCTTTGTCATAGCGAGAGGAACACGTCACTACTGATTAGGAACGATATTTATATTAGCTTTTGTCATGTCGTGACAGAGATTACGTACTAGAACCTGAAACTAGCTAAACAATATATTTAATATCACTTTTGGTCACCGTAGTAAAACAATAAACTTAAAGAATTAATTAATATGTAATCAACACACGGACCTCCCGGATCGGTGTTGTCTTAACCATTTATGTATATAGATGCTCCGCAGTTAATGGTTCGATAACATTCCTACTTCGAATCGAACGATACATACTGTATAGTTATTCATTAAAACAGCCATTTGAAATATAAGAAGCTTCTTTTCCCTTTATTCCTTGCAGGGGTTCACGGGTAATCAATTTACGTGAAAGTATTTTTGAATCTGCGGGGTCGAGAACATACAGTCCCCTGACAGACAGTATGTTTACTTGGAAAGGTTATGTGATTGAGATCGTATGGGAATAAGATAAACTGATAAGCAAGCTTGCTTTCAGGAAATGAGTGAGCAAATGAGACGGTGTTGACGAGTGCTTGTTAAATTAATCTGGATTCGTTATTATTATACATATCTTATTTAGCCAATAATCAAAAGTTGAATAGCGGTTTAAGTGACCACTGAGTACATGGTTAATGAGTAGTCTTGTAACCCGGGTATGTTAATTCGGTTATTAAAGGATAAATGAACTTGATTACAAAAAAAGAAGTTTGCAACAGAAGGGATTTGCTTAATACGAATTTGATAATGATATGATACCATCAGGTGATTGTTGCTCCCCCACAACGTAATTGTCATAAAAGGAAGCAACCTCGTTTTAAGCTTAGCGTAATAATAGTGTGGGGTATTAGTATGCACATAAGGTGAGCTTCACTTGAAAGACTTTTAGACGGATCAAGTTTCATGAACGTATCAGACTGTATTGTATGATAAGCATAAAGTTGAAAAGAATAAGTATTAATTAATTCATACATTGTGATTCCGTGCATTCGGGTACCGTTACCTGATCGTGAAAAGAGTCCTGCTCTCCAAACCATTGCAGATGTTATGACGCCTGCTGTGTAGCTCAAGCACATGTACATACCAGCAGCATATCGTGAGAAGGTACGAGTGCAGACAGAAACTTTACCATTTTCGAACTTGTGGTTTTTGCATTCAGTAAAACTTTCACATGAGAACATGCCGGACAAATTTAACCGAGAATCAGTCATATGACTACAGACATCAATCACGCTAATTGTTTAAAATTGGGTTGATAGACCAACACGCCATCATACACGATTGGCTATGCATAAGAGAATCATCTTTTATTACACGAGTCGTCAGTTATCTTTACACCAATAACACTACACTTGCCCATGGTAAAACAGTTAGTATGGGGCAATGTCACCCCCACTCGGGTTTCGATTGATACTACAATAACAATCTGTACATTTATGGATTAGTACTACTTGGTTACAGCCGAGATGAGGATTTCTTTGTATTAGGCTACCATGCAATGTTAAATTTCATACGGAATTAGAAGTCTCCCCGCATGTTAGACATGAACAACGTCTTTTTTCCTGATCACACATATATAAACACCCTCGCTGTTTGCTTGCATTCACACACCAAACATTTCTTGTAAATAAGTCATTATTTGTAATTATTAACAACCCAACCAGACCTCCCTGACAATAGCAGACTGCAGAGATCAATAAATCATCAATAATGGGGACACATCAGTCAAAGGGCAGAAAGCATCATAGTCCAAAGGAAAAGCGACTACCACTTAACTCGGTGTCTACGGAATCCTATGCAAGCAGAGCTACCAACGTCAACCCAATGTATAAAGTCATCGACGGCAGACGGTATCTAGTGAGCAACAATGCAATCTATCGTCTTCCGATTGACGATGCTGAGGTGGACAGATTGCATCTTCAACATTATACCTATCGATATTATTATGGAAGTAATTGCTCCGCACCAGTTGAGGAAATGCTAAAGCAGGGACGGGCGAGAGTTCTAGATGTGGGGTATGTAAATAGGTTACTGGCATTGCATTAGTTGTGTTTGTTATGGTTAGTCCAAACATTCGGATATACTTTTTATTGCTTGTCTTGCTTGTCCTACAGTTACACAACAGTGTTGTCACATTATGTGCATGTGAGAATTGCAATCTGATATTTATTCGATCTTCCTCATTTTTTCTAGTTGCGGCGCGGCAACATGGTTACTGGAAATGGCAACAGAATATCCGACATGCTTTTTCACCGGTATCGATATTTCGCCAATGTTCCCCACTGAAATCAAACCAAAGAACGTTCATTTCATACAACGCAACGCAATCGACGGACTTCCCTTTCCTGATGGGACATTCGACTTTGTATTTATGAGAATGATGTATTTGTCGTTTACATCAGACCAATGGGAAAATGTTATAGTGAGAGAACTTTCGAGAGTGCTAAAACCGGGTGGATGGCTCGAGTTGATGGAATGCGACCAGTCTCTATCTGATATGGGGCCATTGACGACGGATTATGCAGATAAAGGTAGAGTAAACGACAAGACAAGGGTTCACATGCGATGCGCTACGAGTAGTATTTGTGGTTAATAAATTGCCTTGTCTTTTTTCTTTATTAGCCAGCGGAATATTAGAAGATTTGGGTATTCCTATGAATTTAACAGAATTGATGCCGGATTACATAGATACAGTTGGTTGCTTTGAGGAACTGACAGCTGAACCTCGAGAAATACCAATTGGGACCTGGGGAGGAAACTTATCGCAGATGGTAAGATTGTCATGTCACACAAATTGATGCTTGGCGTGCAAACTTTCAAAAAAAGCTAACGCTAATAAAAAACCATTACTCTTTTTCGATATAGTATCTTGATAATGTGGCTGCGGCTTACCAAACATTGCGAACGTCTGTTAATAGATACAATATCAGTGCAGAGAAATGGGACGAGATAACCCAAGAAGTCAAACGCGAAATAAACGAGAGACACTGCTCGGTTCGATCGATAAGATTTTATGCACAAAAGAGGGATACCGGGAAACTGATGTCATTAAAATGACGATCCATAGGCGTTATGTCATTATTGTCATTTCTTTTTTGTAAAGTATAAATATATAACACTTGGTGGTTTGATATAAATAGCTTGGGCTTTGCATTTTATTTACCGCAAAGAAAAAAAAACACAATTGTTAATAAAATACAGCATTTATCGCTTGTTCACTTAGTATCCTAATACATCGTTGATAAGCACAACTGTCACTCTATTGTATGAAACTTTTTTAATAATTGCATAGTTGGCTATGGTGGAACTTGGTACCCCCTCGTAGGTAATTCGCACACGAGCAGATTCCAGTTCATATGCGTATTTCTCGACCCTCTTGATTGCATCGGGTAGGTCCTTTACTATTTTATTGGTACCAGTCACGACTATCAGGTTGGCAGCGACAAGCCATCCACCAACACGGGTACCGCTCATATCAACACCAACCTATACAAAGTATACAAATTTTTATTAGGATTGATTGTAGAACGCACATGCACCTGACATATATGATTGATAATATGTTCGATACACTTACGATAGCTCCATCTTCGGTAACGGCAGATGCACCAGATAGATAGTAGTCGACTGTAGCTCCGACAGTCCTTCTCAATTCCATACTCTTTACAAAATCGGTCTCGGCCAATATTTTGCTGTGTACATTGTCCCAGCCAGTCTCACCCTTTAGATACTCGATGAATCCAATCTCTTCCAATGTAGTAGAATGAGCGTTGTTGACAGATTTACCAGCTGGAATAATTGTCTTTAGCAATTCACGAGCTTCTTCTCTAGTGTCTTTTACGTGGACGGTAAACCCATTGGCTTCAAGTGCGGCCTTGGTGCGAGCAACCGAATCTTCAGGTGCCACTTTGGCATATTTTTCATATTCGAGATTTTTCACAGCCTCGTCTGTTTGTTTGAGAGCGCTATATACATCTTGAGGGCGGTTATTGGCGATAGTCATTGTGTAAGCAGATTAACTTTTATTCAGAACCAGAAAATGCTCTTAATTCAATCTCGACTTTTCATCGGTCGTTTATATATAAACCAACTGTGGTGTCACAACAAATATTTAAGTTAGCTAACGTGTATCGGGAATGTTTTGTGAAACAATACAGATTAGTAATCTTTATGACGTATCAGTATTGCTGAATAATAAGAAACAGCACGATTACAAACATAGAAATGAACGAAAACCTTTGTCCATTGTTGTATTTACAATAAGCAGCAATGCTTTTTACATTGATTTGAAGCAAATTGATTGTCTTATAACAATGGGTTTATTTCAAAAAGTACAAGCAATTCACTTCAAATCAATGTAAAAAGCATTGCTGCTTATTGTAAATACAACAATGAAAAAGTTTTCGTTTTCACAAACTTTTCGGTATCCACTGTAATTTGATGCACGGGTGAGATTACGATACTTTTGATCTCGGCATTGATAATCTATTTCGCCGTTAAACTTTTTGAATTAGTATGTTGTGTACTACTCTACTGCTTGTGGAACATCATGTAGCACATACTGTACTACGGTACTATTACTATTCCATCCAGGTCTCCAAAATTAGTCAGCCGATAAGATAGGGCTGAGATGTGCTGCGGATAATAAGATTTGTAATGATACACGTAACCTACATTCGTTGGCATTAGTAATAAAGTAACTCTTGAGGGCAGCCGATTTAGAGTTTGCTAAAACGCAGACTATTTTATTTGTTATTTAAGTCTACCATACTATTTATATTCAGCTATTACTTATCATTATCATTATCATTATCATTAGACGTTTACAAAAAGAAACAACTATCTATAATTATTTCTCTCTGAATTTTCTTAGCAGTAAACTACTTAATACAACGCTAACTGAACTACAGACCATTAACAAACCGGCCAATTCGGGCGGCAAACTCTTCTTAGATAAAGGAAAGAATACTCCGGCTGCTATTGGAATAACAATAGTATTGTACAAAAACGCCCACACAAAATTAATTCTTATTCTTTTGATTATCGCCTGAGATAACTGTATCATTGTCGTAAGTGACTTGAGTGTAGATCGAGCGAGGATAACGGAAGCCGACTCGATTGCAATGTCTGTGCCAGATGCGATTGATATTCCTAGATCGGCTTGAGCCAACGCTGGCGAATCGTTTATTCCATCTCCAATCATGGCTACAACTGGCCTCTCGTTGCTGGTCTTGTCAACTGCATAACCACCATTATCAAGCTCTTTTGTTGTCTTCTTTCCCATGGTTTGCGGAGATTCAACTATTCTTATCCGTCGCTGAAGCCATTTAACCTTTTCTGCCTTGTTCTCGGGCGTCACTTGAGCAATGACGTTATCAATGTTTAATTGTTTGGCAACAGTATTGGCTGCAGTAGGATGATCGCCGGTAATCATCCATACATCTATCCCCTTATCTTTCAACCAATTCACCGTATAGGCAGCGTCTGTGCGAATAGTGTCGGCAATTCCAAATTGAGCAATAATCAGATTAGCGCTCGAACCGCTTACTTCATTCATCATGGTAGCACCCACTACAACAATGGACTGCCCTTGTTCACGCCATTTTTGGATTTGTTCAGTTGTACTTTCTTCAGACAAGCCAGGCGGATAACAAAAACCAAGGGATTTAACCCATTCGTAACTGCCGATACAGACATTATATTTTGTAGTTTGAGCAGGTACGCATGACTTGCATGGAATAAGTGTGGACGATAGTAGGGATGTTACACTGACGGTGGCTTGCAGTCCTTTTCCAGGCACTTCTGTTGCTGCATCCAATACAACGTCATCGGTTTCTGTCTCTTCTTGAAGCTTGCGGGTAGTCATTTGACAAACGGCGAGGGCGAGTGGATGATTACTTGCTGACTCGACTAATCCGATAATCTGTAGTATCAGTTTTCTTTGCTGCAACGTACGTCGATCACTACGTACGCGATTGATGAATAATCTACAGTTAACGACCGCCGGTCTCCCACGTGTTAGAGTGCCAGTCTTGTCAAATACAATGGTATTAATACGGCTGGCCATTTGTATTGCTTCTCCTCCTCCCTTAATTAGGATTCCAAATTTAGCTGCTACTCCTGTGCCGACCATTATGGCAGTTGGAGATGCCAATCCCATTGCACATGGACAGGCAATAACCAATACGGAAATACCAAAGAATAGCGCAAACACTGGATAACTCTGACTTTCTGGTATCCATTCTTTGGGAAACGCGTTGAGCGCTCCGAGTATAAGCCATATTAAAAAGTCAATCGTTGCAATTAGTATCACAGCTGGAACAAAATATTGTGATATTTTATCGGCTAATACTTCGATTGGTGCCTTTTTTGATGCTTGTGCTTCTTGTATAAGAGTAATAATTCGGGCAAGTGTGGTGTCTGTTCCAACGTGTGTCGCTTGGATCCAAGTCGTCGAGTTGAGATTGAGCGTTGCAGAGAATACCTGGTCTCCTAGGGATTTAACGACTGGAATTGGTTCACCGGTAAGCATTGACTCGTCAATAGTAGCGATGCCGCGAGTAATTACTCCGTCGCAGGGAAACTTTGCTCCAGCATTGACTTTGAGAATATCGTTGACTGCACACACGCGGTTAAAAAAAAAAGAGGGAATTATAAACTTGAGCCGTTTATTAACTAACGTTACAGAGCAACCTTTAACATTTGGTTTACTTTACCTTGTATTAATTCAAAGTCAATTTCCTTTTCGGTTTCTTCATTATTTTCTGCTACCTCCACTAATGTTGCCTTTTCTGGTTGTAGTTCCATTAATTTGGTGATACTCTCAAATGTTTTCCCTTTAGCCATAACTTCCATCAATTTGCCCAACCATATGAATGTAATTAAAAACACAGATGTCTCGAAGAATTCGCCTCCATAATTTTTACTTTTCTCAGAAATTGCTATCATTACGGTGGCGATGGATCCGAAATAAGAGACAGATGTTCCAATAGCAACAAGCGTCTCCATGTTAGCCACATGAGCATAGCGCAGTGACTTGTATGCTTTCATATAGAATGGAGCTCCAAGATAAAATTGAACGGGAGTGGCTATTACAAACAAAATAACGGTAGCCACATCCAAACCGGGTATAATTTCAGTACGAAATTTCATTTTAATTGGATGGTCATCTGGTAGCCACATTATTATAACCATTGATATGACGAATGTAGGAATTGCGGCAGCGAGAGAAAGAAGGAACCTTTTTTTGAGTAGTTGGGTTTGCTTTCTTGCTCTCTCTTGTATCAAGTTTCTATTTGTCTGTGCTATTATTAATTTAGCTTCATAGCCCACACTCTCGATTGCATCTATCAAATCGCGAGGCCCGGCAAGTTGTAATTCGTGTTCTATCGAAGCTTCATTTAGTAACAAGTTGACAGTAGCTGTTAATACTCCTGGCAATTTTTGCAAAGTGTCTTGAACAACCTTGACACAAGAAGCGCAGGTCATTCCAGTAATAGCCAATCGAGTGGTTACAGGGGATAAATCAACATCGTCACCTTTGGGTTTGCTAGCTCTGCTGAAAACTGAAGAAGCAAGCGACATGTGCTTGAATTCGTGTTGAGTAACAGTAACTGACTCCACATCGTATCCTATGCTCTCAACCGTATCCCTAATTACGGATGAAGTGAGAGTTGAATCCGTGAAAACAAAACGAGTGTCTCCGGTGAGTAGGTTTACAGAGACCGAGTCAGCGACAACTGATGGAAGTGATTTGATGGTTTTCTCGATTATCGATACACAACTAGCGCAGGTAATTCCCAGAATAACAAGTGATGCTTTGTACTGTTCATTAGGTGATGGCACTACGTTAACGATGATGGGGATAACATCATCATCGCTTTTGGCTGGAGACATTATGAAGCATCAACACTTCCACAGAGTCCTGATCAGCGAATAATAGTCTTGGGTGCGTCGTGATTTTTTTTTATTAGCTTGTAAGTTTTTCTGAAGCACTGTTTATATAGCATTGCTATCTAGCTATAATAGATAGGTCAGTGGATCATAGAATACGATCATTAATTTTAGAATAGTTCACCACAGCTCATATGATAATATGGTTACTCAAATTTGAGCGATTTTTGCGTTTGGCAACATGACATCGGCATCAACTGTTTTGGCAGTAATTTCTGAGTAATAGTAATGTTAATTTGGAGGTGTTTCCGCATGTCACATTCATTACCAATATATCTTTATTCACTTGGACGTTGGGAGCTACGTATTCATTTAACTTCCTAGAACGACTTTAACTCACTACTATAACATTTAATTCATATGATAATGTATTTTTGGTTGCAAAAAAAAGGGGTTGTTTTTTGACGCATGTTTTCCCACAACTTTTTACGGGCAATGTAGGTGTGTATTACGCAAGAGTCAATGATACAAAATGACAACCTTCATCGTCTACACCCCCCTGACGAAATTATAAGTGCAAGACGAAATTTTACTAAAGCATATGAAACCCCTTTATTTTCGAAAATCTCTATTGTCCATATAAGCCTTTGTAACCCACAATGATTTTGGTACCGTTTTGAAGCTAATTGACTGTATTTTTCGAAAAGAATGGTGCTGTAGGATCTTACAAATTACCGAATAATTGTATTAATGTTCATCGTACCGCTTTCTGGAGAAGGAAGATATTAATCTTAAATGTCATGCCTCCAAAGTATCCATCGCCAAGATGGTAGCATAGTAGAAGTCGCTTTTGACGTCCACGCGGATGGTCTTTTGCATGGAAATCCTTGGGCACTTGCATCCCGAATAGATCGTAGAGTTTTTTAGCAAGGGTGGCAACAATTAATCCTTTACGTCCTGTAAAGTCAGGTAAAATGAGTAAAATAATAGCGTGCGAGTATATGGTACATTTGAACGTATTACCAAGTTATTTTAGTTATTATTACCGGCAGCGACACTTGCTGTATCGCTTGCATCATCCACAAAAAACTCGCTGATACGATGTCAGAGGAATAAAAAATTGCGCATATATTTAATCGACAATGATTGAATTATTCCAACCACTAGTTAGTTAAAGAGAGCGAGAAGGGCGCGGCGACAAAAAGCAAAAGAGATTCTAGACACGATTCATTCATTATGCCGTATCATTACCGTTAACAGTAAACGGTCTTCCTGATTTAGGCGTGAATCGAAAGCTCAATCCTTGATGTTCAGACTGTTTATTAATAAAAAGTATATGGGCAAACAATTACTTAGGAAGCGGTTGAAACAATAAATTGGTTTACCCTTCACTAAAGAGCCTGCTTTCAAGTTTAAACCGCAAAAGTATTCTTTGAGCTTTCTGACATCTTTGCGTCCCATACTATTTTCTGATAGAAAGTATGCGATGGTTGTTATATAGCAACGGGATATTATAATTAAATCTATAGTTCTGCTGCGCATGTATTTCTAAGTGTTAATGTAGATGGCATGCCAATTTATCACGTTACAGCAAATTTAATATGTTTATTGCAAGTATTCGAACAAGCTTCTCTACCAACATTAGCTTTGTTTACTAACACCCTTCGTAGTGGGATCATGTTTTGTAAGACAGAAGTGCTGGTAACAATGAGTGGAATTGGACTACAATAAAATCGGATGTCTTGGTTCTTTATTGACAACAAATTAATAACCGCTTTTTGTAATAACTAGTGGTATTTTTCCTTGTAAGCATCCTGTGACGCTACGCTATAAACGGTGAAGTATTCTCTCCTTTATTTCTGCACGGTGCCGCAGCACAAATCGATCAGTGGTAACACCAGCGCAGCTGCATGGGTAGTGAAATTTCACTATCGGTGTTACATACATTTCGACACTGGTAGTACGGTTAGTGAAATTTCACTAACAGAAATGCTTCGATTTATTCAGATGCATACAGTTAAATTATCAATAGAATATTAGAATTAGCTGCTAAAAATAGATCTATTATTCCGCTCCAAAAATACATAAGTAGCGTAGATTTCAGTTAGATAGAAGGAAGTCAATAAGAGCCTGTTTAGCATGTCTAATTACTTTCGATTCCTTTATTGTAAATAAATGAGTAATTCTTTATACTCTGAAATACATTGTTAATGATTCATTCCCTGGTAATTATCGGTATAGCTGAGAAAACGTTAATCCCTATATCGATGAAGAATAATCGCGCGATTATTCGAGTGGCAAATTACGATAATTAATTGTTATGTAGATGCGCATTATTATGATTTATACTCATTGTAC
>CAJVPI010000258.1:0-38364 GCA_910592345.1 Paraglomus brasilianum
AAAAAACCCCCTTGTGTAAAATTATCATTTGATCCACGTGACAAAAAATCCGGTGATTTATGGTAGGGTAGTGTATTTGTCTACTCGAAGTCCTCCCTCACTCGAACAACCTCCCTCGACTTCCTTGATTCCACTGGACACGCCATCTGCAGCTCAAAAACATGGGCAACGTATGTGAGTCTCTTCATAATACATTCAGTCTGAAAGTATTCGACAAAATAAATTCATATGATGAACGGCCAAGAAACTATACAGGGCCAAAAAGCTCAACATAAGCGTGAACGCAATGCGAAAAATACCGACAAGAATAAGGCTACTAGCCAGTTAAAGATGGTGAGTTTCGTTGATGGCTGAGTGGGTATGATAAAAGGATTGAGGTCTTTAACACTTTGTCAACTTTTTTTTTTCCATACGCACACTTTTATAAGAATCAAGCTGCAAGAACAGTAATTTGTACAGTGTGTCGCAATACTTTCTTGTGCACAGTAAGAGCCAAAGCGTAAGTTGTTTACCAAGTGCTGTCGTTCGCCCAAAACTTTACATGCGGTCATTATTACTGATTCTACATTGGATACTTTATTTAGTCTAACAGAACATGCTCAGAATAAGCACAGTAAAGAGCTTCTAGACTGTTTTCCCGGATTCGTCGAAATAAATGGGGGAAAATAGATTCAATATAGTTATAGAAACGGGCTCATCGAAGTCCATAATTGCGGCCTTCCCACTATTTACAAGTAACCGTTGTCGTATTGACTTGATTCGATCGGCCTCGCGTGTTATCTTTCTCATTTATGGCACAATTATATTGTGAATAAAGATTCACGCATCAAATAGAGAACTGCTCACTCAAAATAAGTTAGCTATTTGTGCTTACGGCTGTGACTACTAATATGAGTGAAGTCGGCTCTGATTTTCGCCTGTCAATTTGATAAATTACAAAACTTTGGCATACACAAATATGTACCAACGCAATGGCCGCATTGCCAAGTATATGGTCTGTTTTGGGGTTTTTTTTACAATTGCATTTCATAGCTTTTATTTATCGTTAACGCATCTCATTAGCGGTTAAATAGTATTTTGTGGGAATGTGACAAGAATTTTGTAATATCGGAAGAACAAACTATTGGACTGTCTGTACTACGTCCTTCTTTTGAGGGATGTGAACTTCAAGATACTTGATCTCTCCTTCCAAGTCCTATTGGGAAATAAGGAGTCTTGTTAGGCTTGGACTGGTAAACTTGGAACAATAAAGGCTGAAAAAGCGGTTTATCTCGATACTTGCCTTACAATACTCATCCAAGGGAAGATCGTTCTTATCATAGCCGAACGGATTCTCAATTTCGGCACCTATGATAAAGAGATGGATTGTCGTTAAAAAAATTACTGCTTACTGGGCAAACTGTAATATCGAAAGACATTAATTCTTACCGATGGCTTCCACACCAAACAGCACAAAGGAAATCAAAAAGATGGCTGGTATAGTGAGCCATCCGAGTTCAGGGACCAATGTGAAAGGAAGAGTCCAAACGTACAGGGTCACAGCTTGTTTCCTATTCAGTAAAATCAAAAAGGTGTCAAATTCTTACTTAATACATCATTATGCTACCATCGAGCGTGTTGATGAGTTCAATTCTTATTCAACTTACAAATGAATGTTATAAGCATGAGGAATAGGTGTATTTCCAATACGCTCCAAATTACCAAGAATTTCGATCAAAACATTCATGGTTCCCGAAATAAATCCGAATCTAGAACCATCCAACTTATTCTCACGGAACTTAACATCAAAGGCCAATCCCAAATTGTAAACGATTTCCAATGGCAAGCTCATGCTGGGCTGGACATCGTCACCCCAGTCTTCAACAATTAAATTCACTTGACTGCCATGGTCGCTATGATATCCATACGTAGGTGGTAATCGACCTGCAACATTCCTTAGAGGAGCTCGAACGTATGTGGGACTCCGTTTAGGAATAGTTGGTTGATTATTAGAATTTTCCGGATTATCACCACCAGTTTCCGTTTGATCAGCATTGCCCTCGAATCGAGTGAATTGGAAGCCAGGGGGGAGAATGTCTTCGAGATCTTCCCAGTGCGTACCAAATTCGAGACGCAAATGATGTTTGACAGCTACGGCATAGGCAAGTAGAAGTTTGATGATTTGTATTTTTTCAGCATGATCCTCTTTGGAGGTTTCCTCAACGCCGATCCATACTGCACGAGCACAATTACGGATTTGCGTACTGCAGCAAAGAAAAAAAAACAACTTTCATGTTACTAACAGCTTAAACAATTAATGTGAACTGGAGCGCTTATTCAACAACGAAAATTGGTTGCAACTCGTGTTGAAGTCGAGAACAAAAAAAACAAAACAACAACTTACCACATACTGGAGAACAGTTTTCGACCTTCATAATAACGATCATAAGCATTGTTGGTACGGAAAGCCAAGAGCAGACCAACCACCACAGCAACGGAACCAACTACAATGATAGAGGAGATTTGTCTAGTAGATGAAATATACCGAATACTATTGAACGTAGATTATTACACTTATGTGCGTATGTAATAAGACGTACTTAAACTGCCCGGTAAACTAACATTATAGCCATATACGAGGTATAAAGTACATATTCCAGTGGTAAACAGCGTCGAAAAGGTCACGACTGGGATAACAGACCAGAGCACCTAGAAACCCCCGGATTTAATTATTAGCATTAGAAGCTAGTACGGGAAGACCAATATATATACACTCTTGGATACTCACAGAACCCCTAAGTTGCAAAACATCGGGATAACCCCATCCTCGATAAGCTTTCAACTCACTAACGAAGCCTTGCCTCTTTCGAGGGTTTTGCATTCTAGGGTTAATCGGCATCTTGGCTTATTTTTCACGTTGCTCGTAAAGAAAAATCGTCACAACACGGTGAGCTTGGAAATAGATTTCCGCGGGCATCAATGCTTTTTATGCTATCCTGTTAGGGAGCGTATCTATGTATACGAAGAATAAGCTTCTGGGTTGCTAGTGTAACTTTGTTGAGTAGGGTGCATTTGGGCGTCAAGGCGTTATATCTTTTCAAGATGAGAAGTCGGGGCAGAACACAGCCTCGATAAAGGACCTGTTGATTGGTTATATAGCCGGGTACAAGGTATGTCGCGTGTGGTAGCGTTTTGAGTGGTGAGTAAACTTTGATGCTGTGTAGCGTAAATGATGAGTTGATAAGCCAGTCATGTGAAAAAATAATAAGGCGAAACCATTAAAATGTGGTTAATATTAATTAACAATGGGGGAACAGTGAAAACGCCACACATAAATTTCAGGGGATCGAATAATAATAATAATAATAACAAGTTGATCGATCTATCATCATCTTGTATCGCCCAAAGACACCCGGACCCTGGAAACAATAGTAGTCCTCCCTTCAAGCTACGCCGCAACGAAGTCACGTTTTCCCTAATTTCTGCTAGTACTACGACTGTCGCCAAATTTATCCTATATATTATCCGGATGATTACGCAAAGTTCTCACCCGGCTAAAAGAAGACATGAACTAATGATTCGACAAACTAATATTTTATTTTTTCATGTAAATTTTGTTAACAGACTATTAAAAAAACAAATTTTTTCTGCATTGCTTGTTTACATCTAACATCCAATCACGTCTTCGTACCAAGAGCGGTCATTTTATGCGAACCAAGCTTAATACTTGATTTATACTTGATTTTGAATTTAGTAAATGGCTTTTTGTTTTGCATTCACCCTGTTATGTAATAATGTCCTTTGATCCATAATGAGGTAATTGCTCATTTAGCAGAATGAGATGTGAGTATTGGCGATTTTTTTAAATGTCTATTAACTTGTAGTTTGCGTAATTCCGTAACTACGGAGCGTATCATTCATCGATCAGTTTATTCTTTAATATGTTTCGGCCTTGAAATGTAAAGTTGATTATTTTTCTGTGCTGGTTCGGGGAGTGGCTAAGCCAGGTACGTCACACGATAGTACGATTACGCGATAGAACACATCCTTCTAAATACTTGGCTGGCAATAAATCAACTGACAGTACAATCTATTGTACTGTATATAGCTATAGAAGTCGTTCCCAACACGTAATTTATTTTTTCTTTCCTGATACTCTGTTTGCTAATATTGCGTATTAGATATCTCTTGCTTCTACTGAGAAAATGCAACGGACTAATTTGAGAGAAAGAGGGAACGAGTTCCATTTTTTAAAATCTACAATAATCATTAGAGACTAGTAAGAATCCATTTGAAAGCTCAGCTTATTTCATTAATACAAGAGCAGACTATTTGGTCCGTACTTTCGGAAAATATTCCTGTCAGTTTTTGGTGTATCTCTCTTTCATTAATCAAGACACCATATCGATAGCAATTATGTGGCGTTCAGTATGTATGTTGAACCCTGAAATCTTTCTGTGATACTTGATACGTCGAAAATTTTACAAAGAACAAAAGATGTGATTGTCACAAGTGATTGGTTTCAGTATATTATTGATTGTTGCACTAATCAAATCAAGGTATATTAATATCTAACCCTATTTGGAGCTAGTAGATCAAGATATGGGACGGGCAATAAACTTCCCTGCTAAGCTTGGACCGAATCGGAACAATATGGACGAACAATGAAGCTTGCAGAGTTCCCGCACATAAAATTTATATATAGCAAGCGTTTGGGATAGCTTCAGTTTCTTGTAAAAAGACTGTATTTCGGGTCAGGTACGACTTCGCCTGCAGATTGCACAATCAAACCCCCTATGCCAAACCCCTATCTATGCACAGTCTCTTATATGCGATCTAATAATCCAATTCGACCTCCCTAATTATACCAGAAAGCATTTCTTGTCAAAAAGCCATGTTAAAAGCAAGGAATTTGAGACACGGATGACCAGCTTATTTATTGTCACGTGTTTACACAATAATAAAGCATCGTACAATCTAATTGTTTGTTTTAAAGAATTAATTATAATTAATAATGTTAGTATTAGTATTAAACAGCTGTATTTCAACGTTAGTCGCTCATCTCGTGACATTGTTTTCCTTAAAATTGGATCCCGTGACCAAATATCGCGTACCAACTTTTTACGCCTTGGTTATTGCTTGTAGTATAAAAGTTCCTCGCGATAGCATTGCTTGTAGTAATACTGTCAACATCATGGAAATGGCAAATATAACCAGCCTGCTACAGAGGTCATAATAGTAATCTACAGCTACGGAAAACAGTGTCCGATAGAATAAAGCGTTAACAAGAAGATGATGAAGCAAAGGAAGAAGCAGCAATTGTGGAAGAAGCCATAGAGGAAGAACTAATAGAATGGTCTGTGAAAACATATTACTAGCTCTCCAAGCTAGTACTACCCTTCGGCCACTCGGGCACACTTTCAGTTTCTTTATTTATAGTAAAGTTTGATGTAAATAAATATATGTATATATATTTTTTTATAAAAAAATATACTATGCAAAGCAGGCTAACATACAAAAGCGGAAATACAAAAAAAAAAGGAGCATTTTCGTCCATCGCTCTCTCTTCGCAAAGACCTCGGTCGCGGTATAAAACCATATACGCACGAATAAAACAGCCGTCATTTCTTTACATCTTTTTCTTGGCCATCATTACGAGTAACAGACTAGTCCAATTATTAACGGCCAAGGAGAACAGTTGTTTGCGTTTATTATGGTAGACTTTGATACAGTTGCCTACAAGTGAATTGTTCAAAATGTAATTATTAATATCATCCATAGTCAGCGTTTCTTGCCCGATCGTTCTGTAGGTAGGTTTACCCACGATGTTATTTAATAATTGTAATCAATCGGGGATACTGTAAGTTTGAGCTTGAAAAAGTCAAACGTGTATTGCGTGTTATTCGTGGTGTGTTGGCGTATGCAAATAGTCCGTCATATAGACCGGATCGCGATTATCTTACCCCTTTGCAAGAGTCGGTCTTGGATATTTGTGTCAAGATGGATATGACAGTACCCGGAACTCCTGCCGAAATGTTACATATATATAGGTGACATGAGTATTTGGAAAAAGGTTGAAAAGTGAAGGATTCTGTTCAAGATAATCAGGATAGTCTCAGCGGATAGTAATATAGAAAGATTTCAGCATGAACCAGTTTGAGAGGAGTTCCCATCTCTTCTCCACTCAAGATTGTATACGAAGAGCTGGTGATTGTCGAAGCAATGGTACCATAGGGCACTTTTACTTTCACTTTTCGAAAGGGCAACAGAGTTCTTGAAAATCTCTGTAGGCTGTGTATACTATGTAAGTAGCAACGATTTGAATATCGTTATGAAACTGGTTTCTTGTGCTTTTCGAAAAGAATAATGATAAATTAAAATGTATTGCCATTATATTACTGTAATTTGATAAAGTGCTAGTGTATAAGAAAACATAATTTATATGTGCAAGCTATCTACTCCACTTCATCGAACTGGGTGTAGAACAATCCATTATTAATTCTTTCAAGGGTTTCTTCGATTGTTTCGTAGCCATCGCCGGACTACTATATGAACGTTAAAATTCTAATAATTTCTTATAATATTAAGTTCAAGACACCATACACATTACTTGACTGGAATTACGCGAGAGGAGATTAGCATCAACATGTAGTATGCCAACACCAGTACGACAATCTTTTCGTTTTATGCCAGACTTGTGAAGTGTTCTATAATACTAACGAGCATAGTAATAGAAGGAAGAAACAAGCTCAGTGCAATATCATTGAAACATCAACGTATAGATATTTCTCTCGGAAAGCATTGTAAACTTACAGTAGTTAGTAGTGGCGGAAAATAATAAATATTTTAAAATTTTATTTCTCAGTTGAGGTGCATTTATTTTGAACAAGAACATGAAGTTATAAAAATAAAAATTTAGTGATCAATTATTAACTCTTCTCTTTCAATAACGGCCTCTATTACCTTTCTATGCTAGAACGTAAATTCGTTTGAATAATCATAAAAAGTCACTAATTAATTAATTTTTTTTTTGTAGAATACATTGATTTACCCTTTTCCCCATCTTTGTCTTCATTATTGCCCATAGAGTTCAGGTGAGGTAACTAAAAAAATTAATAAAAAATTTGTTGGACTTTTTCTTTGAGCAGCTTTTTTACCAACTTGGTTGTGTGCTTTGGATCTTCATCTTGTTGGAAATTTATAATTTTTCTATCAGGGTTGTATTGATGCATTTGAGAAAATATATACTGTAAACAAAACCAGACAAAGTGAACATTTGATTATGTGAATCAAAAATGGTCAGTTATGATGGGACTAATTATGATCATCCCCTTCATCTACATCAACTATCTTTTTGAGTGTCACACACAATTCATTGGTTGTTGGTTCTAACCCTTTTACCACAATAATAATAATAAGTGTGCATCCATAGCATAATAATGTTATATGGGGCAGACTGCAACAAAACCAGACAAAGTGAACATTTAATTTTATCACATGAACCAAAAATGGCTTTGGCCCTATTACTATGGACTAATGCATTTTTAAATCTAATTATAAAATTTTTAATATGGGGCATGCTGCAACAAAACCAGACAAGTGACTTGGGACGTCAAATAGACTCGTTTTTTATCCTTTCTCTGTTCCATGGCCTTTCTGCTATTCAATATCCTCCATAAGTGTTGGAAAGTTGAAAGTAATGTAACAAGTAGCTGTCCGATATTTTTTAGAAACCAATTATTTTGTGATTTTTCTATTCTGGTGTTACGGCAAGCTGATCTGAAGAATCAGATAAGTGAGTAACCCATGATCAACACTAATTTTAGTCCAGTTTCACAAATATTTAGAGTACAATCGAACCGAAGTGTCGGCCATGATTCGGTATAACGAGACATTCGGTATAGTGAGGTCCCTCTATATAACGAAGTTAGGCCTAAGGTCAAGTAATATTCGGTATAATGAGACTTATGCGAATAATATCTTTACTTCAATTTACAAACAATAATACATGAATATAATAAAACAGTTATACTAATCAGTAACAAATGAATCTATTCGAGTTTGTTTTTGCTTTGCAATACTATGCAATCCACCTTTCTCGAAAGGCTTTTTAAATTCATCGTAATTTATTTCTATGTCACTTTGTTGAATGCCGTTTCAAGTGCGACTACTGCATCTTTAGTAAAGACGGTAGAGAGATATTTCGAGTTACTTTCATCATCGCCTTCCTCTTCTTCTGCGGGAAAGAATAAAGAAACAATTTCGTCATCTGTTGACTGAAGAGAAAAAACAATAGATACGGCTGATCAAAATATTGGCACACAAATATGGCAGCTAAAATCATACTACAGTAAAACCTCCATAAATGCAACCTCCATAAGTGCAATCCCTCTCTAAATGCAACATTTTGCTCGGTCCCAAGCTTGGGACTTAGTGAATAAATGCAACCCTCCCTTTTCTGCAATGCAACGGATTTGCGAGTCCCGTTCTAGTAGATTTATTTCTCTAAGTGCAATTCACGTGATTCACGTAATGATCAACACAATGTAGCTGTAGCACAGATTTGTTACAATATCAACATCACTATTCGGCATTATTTGAGTTTTATGTGAAGAATTGCTATTTTCTTTATTCAGTGTTTGACTTCATTCTGTTTACAATAACTTTGAAACAGAAAGATTTTAATGAAACAAAGCAGTATTACCCAATTCTTAGTTAACAATTAGGGATCTTGATAGTCAGATTTTTTATGTAACTTTAGCTGGAATTATAATAAAGGAAAATCTGTTTAATAGACGCAAATCGTTAAAATATCCTTTCCAAATAAGGAAACCTCCATAAATGCAAAACCTCCATAAATGCAACGTAGCACTCGGTCCCAAGGCGTTGCATTTATTATTATGGAGGTTTTACTGATATGCAGATATCGAATCGTGTACCCGAAGTTCGATTGCTTTATACCGAAGTTTTATCACGTGATACACATCTAAAATAGTGATTGGTTGTAGCAGATGAGGATCATACGATTTTTGTAATTTAGAACTTTATTGCCTAATACTAACTGATCATACGATTTTTGATCATACGATTTTTACTATTAATATTAAATTCGTTATAACGAGGGAATTTTACTATTTAAAAAACGGGAGAGCCAGAATTCCTTCGGTATAACGAAAATTCGGTATAATAATAACGAGGTTCGACCGTATATTATTAATATCCTCTTTTCAGTTTGCTTAATTATGTTATTAGAGAAAATACCGGCGACAGCCGTAACTATTAAATATCTAAACGCTTTACCGTTTTCAATTGAAGTAGGGGTTAATATAAAAAGATAGATTGCAGTATGCTTCGGCGTTTGTTTGGTAAGACAATGTAACGATGAATTTTAGGTAGTCAAAGGCTGATTGTTTAACCTTTTCACTCGCCTGTTTGCGCAATGTACATCCAGAGGGTTACAATCAACGTTAACAGTGCTTCATTGGCACAAAGAACATAAACAATATTTAGTAATAAATTGGTTACGCCAGCGATTTCTAGATCGTGTCGAGGGGAAGTGAAGGTCATCATGTTCCCTCATCGGGTGGGCTTAGAGGTTCTGGATTTATTGTTTTAAGCGTCTGCATATCCACTCTGCAGAGATCGTTGTATAACAAGTTCTAGAATCAACATGCCATATCTGATCGCTTAATAGTCGAGTATCTTTACACAAATCTCACAGATCGCTGGATTGAGATGGACTAGACTTTTTCGTTCTGTTGAACATTTATATGCTAGCGGCTCTTGGGAAAGAATATCAACAACCGTCCGCCTCCTTTCCTAAAATATCTTATTTTGGCTGGTCGAGATAATATTTAATTGTTTGTAGTATATTTGCTGATCATTAAACTATCCCGTGATCGTTTATCGCATGGTGTGTAACTTTGTATGACGATTGTTTGGACAAATACTTTCCAACGGGAAGGCGTTATTCTTCGACCTCTTTTCATAAGCTTCTGACATGGAGAACAGACGTCATCATAAACGTACCTTTACAGGCTATGGACCGAATGATATGAAAAAGGAGTTGTCTAAATGGAGGCCGGAAGTGGTTGAGTTATGGGAAAAGTGTTCTGTTCCTGAGGCGATAGGTATGTGGTTCATTGTATGCATTATAATATATATAACGTACAGACACTATCAATGTACTAAAGCTAAACTATTTAATGTTGCTTTCAGATAAGGAAACATTCCAGAAGTCATTCATCCGTCATGTTAATACTACTCTGGCGAGGTCAATCTACAATGTGGACAACTTCAGTGCATATCAAGCAACAGCACATGCGTATGTAAAAGCTTCAGTTTGCTAGTCGCCAATTATTATAGCGAGATCTGTCAATTATTGATCGACCATCTGTTATACAGTGTACGAGATCGTCTAATTCAGCGCTGGAACGAAACTCAGCAGGTGAATAGAAATGGTTCAAGAAAGGGAGCATTCGTTCTCGAAGAAAAGATCTAAACATACCGACTTGCTTTACACAGACTCGTGTAACGTAATACGATATCACGCGTCAAAATTTACTAACCTACCCATCGTGCAAATTTCTAAGATTCATACAGAGAGAGATCAGAAGCGTGTTTATTACTTGTCTCTCGAATTTCTTCTGGGTAGATCGTTAGATAATGCATTACTCAATCTCGGACTCAAGGATGCCTTTGGTGGTACGAATTACATGTCTAACACAAAACAAGAGATTCGTATACTCTATTGATCGCTTTGTACTTTCTTAGAGGGTGTTAAGGAACTGGGTTTCAAGATGGAAGACATATTAGGTCAAGAAGTCGATGCTGCTTTGGGTAATGGCGGTTTGGGTCGTCTGGCCGCTTGCTACATGGATTCCTTGGCTACTCTTTGTTATCCCGCTTGGGGTTATGGTGTTAGATATACTTATGGTATTTTCCAGCAAAAGTAAGTGGTGATGGGCAATAGGATGGAATACACGTTTATTCTAAACTGACGAATACGTATCGTAGAATCGTAGATGGTTATCAAGATGAATTCCCTGATTATTGGCTTAATTTTGATAATCCATGGGAACTTCCCCGCGTAGACATTGTAGTCGACGTAAAATTCGGTGGGCATGTTAACAAAATCACAGAGGGTGATACTGTTCGTCATGAATGGGTTGGCGGGGAAACTGTGCAAGCAGTTGCGTACGATGTCCCTATCCCCGGTTACGGAGTGAAGAATTGTATTAACATTAGATTATGGAGTAGTAAGCCAAGAAGGAAGTTTGATCTTGGCAAATTCAATGCTGGAGAATACGATCAGGCTGTGCAAGAACAAATGAAAGCAGAGTTTTTGACCGCGGTGCTTTATCCTAACGATAATCATATGGTTGGGAAGGAATTGAGATTGAAGCAACAATATTTTTGGGTTGCTGCTAGCTTGTATGACATGTGGGTAGAGTCTGTAATAGTAATATGCCAATGTAAAGGTTGAACATACGGAGGATCAATAACGTTCGTCGTGTACATTGTAGAGTTCGTCGGTTTAAGAAATCTCAGCGTGATTGGAATGAATTTCCTGATCAGGTAATTTATGAATGCTTAATTATGCGTTATGGAACGGAGAGTTTAGAATATACTTTCAAACTTACTTGGGCATTATTCGTTTAGGTTGCTATCCAACTTAACGGTAGGAAAGGTTACAAATTATCAAATCAGGTTTTCTCGCTTATCGCTCACTTAATATGACTTATTAGATACACATCCAACACTCGCTATTGTTGAATTACAAAGAATACTTGTGGACGAAGAAGTAAGTTGTCTTCATGCTATTTGACTACTTTTAGCAAAGTTCTTGATAGCGGTTTTATGAGTAACGCGTGGTCAATTTTCTCCACACTTTATAGCGTCTCGGCTGGGACGAAGCATGGGAAATTGTTACCAACACATTCGCATTCACTAATCATACTGTGTTGCCAGAGGCTATGGAGAAGTGGCCTGTTCCTACGATGAGTCAGTTGTTGCCCAGACACATACAGATTATATTCGATCTCAATTTGGTATGTATAGCAATATCTTGAATACTGGTCACAAAAAGTGTATTAAGACATATTTACGATCATTCTCGTCATTTATAGTTTTTCCTCCAAAAAGTAGAGAAATTTGCTCCCGGTGATCGCGATTTCCTCGCGAGGTTGTCAATCATTGAGGAAAGCACGCCACAATACGTTAGGTAAAACCTTACTTGACATTTGAGATTCGACTAGTAAACCTAAATTCACCACTGATTTTGAAATTTATTTTTAAATCCATAGGATGGCTCATCTCGCAATAGTCGGTAAGTACTTTACATAGTATTAAATATGCCGGCATCACTTTATTCACACCAATATTACGATAGGCTCTCACCGTGTCAACGGAGTGGCTAAACTACACTCAAAACTTATCAAGGAAACGGTGAGTGAATAAACGTTATAATCTGTGTGACTGTATTGCGGCGGTATTAATGTCCTTTAACACTGTATCGATGTATCAGATATTTAAAGATTTCGTCAGGTTTTACGGACCAGATAAATTTGAAAACAAGACAAATGGGATTACCCCCCGAAGGTAAAAGGGGAATTTTGCCTTTATCGTAACAATCCGCGCGTTCCATGGCGACCCAATCTTTAAACCTGTTTTGTTTTTTTGTTTTTTTCGTAGATGGCTTCACCAAGCAAATCCAAAACTCAGTGAATTAATAAGTGAAACTCTTGGCCATAAAGATTGGTTGAAAGATCTATCACTTTTAAAGAAACTCGAAGAGTCTGTTAATGACAAAGAGTTTAGACGTCGCTGGATTGCTGTCAAACACTCGAACAAAGTAAGAATTCCAAAGTACAGTTTTCATGTATCGAAAGCGGAATCAAAACCACTAAGCTGTCAATATTGAACTTACTTCTAGGTGAGATTAGCAGATTACATTCGCGATGTTATGGATATTGACGTTAATCCAAATGCGTTATTTGACGTCCAAGTTAAGAGAATACATGAGTACAAACGGCAATTCATGAACATTCTTGGGTACGTCATGGCAAAATGTTGTTGCGTATAGTCAGTAGTATCATTATCTCACTTGCAGTCACTTTTTATAGGGTAATCCATCATTATAACAACATTAAGAGCATGTCGCCAGAAAAAATGCGCAATGTTGTGCCCCGTGTGGTGATTTTTGGTGGCAAAGCCGCTCCAGGCTATTACATAGCCAAGCTCGTGATTAAGCTCATAAATAGTGTAGCCAGCGTCGTAAACAAGGATACAAACATTCAAGACCTTTTGAAGGTAATAAGTTTACTCAATGTTGTTGTACTTCTTGCTACCCCCGAGGCATTTCATTAAGCAAGATGCATTTTTTGTTAAGGTTATTTTCATTCCTGATTACAACGTCTCCGTGGCAGAAATTATCGTTCCTGCTTCGGATATCTCGCAACACATCTCCACGGCTGGCACCGAAGCCTCTGGAACGAGTAACATGAAGTTTGTTCTTAATGGTGGTTTAATTCTTGGAACGGTTGATGGGGCTAATATTGAGATTCACGAGGAGATTGGAGACGACAACATTTTTATGTTCGGGCATTTGGCTGAGCAAGTGGAAGATCTGAGATACGCGCACAGGTATTTTGGGTTGCTGAGTTGTTTGGGATCTCTATACGAGATTATAGAATGAAACATTTATATTCTCTCTTAGATACCGTGATGTCACAATGGACCCGCATTTGAATGCTGTAATAAAGGACATTGAATCTGGAAGCTTCGGTGAAGCGCGTATCTTTGCTCCATTGATCAACACTTTGACGTTTGGAAAAGACTATTATCTTATTTCTGACGACTTTGGGTCGTATCTGGATGCCCAGAAGCTCGTTGAAGAAGCTTATAAGAACGAGAAGGATTGGGCTAAGAAGAGTATATTATGCACTGCAAATATGGGCAAGTTTTCTTCGTAAGTATCAATAATTGAAAGAAGATCTATTCAGTCATAATTTGAAGCTGTTGTTTTAGTGCGCACAGTTTATTTAACATATGTGTCCTATACCAACAGGGATCGCGCCATTAAGGAGTATGCTGAAAGTATCTGGGGTACTGTCCCAGTAGAAGTATAGGCCTACGTGCAATTTTTAATTAAAAATGATTTGGTAAAAACATAAACTCAATAAAACCAATAAATTAATGCAAAAGACGATTTTGCTAGCCTTACATCGCGTTTATGCTCAAAAAGAACAAACGATAAATGCTGTACGTTCATAAATAACAATAGTGAACATCCCCTTTGAGGAACAGCATTGGTTTGAGTTTCTAAATGTGACGTGAAAATTGTTACTTGCGCTTCGCAAGTGGCACGTCGGTATTGTTCACTTGAACGATAAAAGAGCGCAAGGATATAAGTCAACATTCAATATATAACAAGGCTTGACGTGCCGTCTTCGTTGGGCGATATGACCTTTTTCATCTTTTCGATCGTAAACCAGAATATCCAGATGCAATTGAGGTGGACATCCGAGCCATATATCGTTGAATGGTAAATTGTACCTCAAAAATATTCTGATAAATACATTTACTTCCTTTTCATTTAAAGTGCTTCACCATAGTTCGTTTCTAATCTAATACTTTTTCTGAGAACAGAAAACATGGCTTTGCTGCACTAAAATATTTTATTACATTTCAAACAGCGAATAACAAAACGAACAGTTTATCATTAATACAAAAACAAAATAATTTTTTATTGTTGGTACGTTTATAATTGTGATTTACAGCTAGACAAGTCCAAAAAGCAGGAATTACTCCAATAACAATATTATTCACCAAACAGCCGTTGTATTCTCTTAAGTACGCTGTCTTTCTCAGAATCTAGTGCATACAAGAAAATGAATCAATAGCTTGCTTATATGATCTCCTATTCATAATCAAAATTTTGCTTACCGTATGGATGATCCTTCGATGGAATCTCAAGGACAGTTGGAAAGGCTTGGTCATGGTCGTCTACTAGCGGTCTTATAAGGTCAGCAATCTGTTACAATACATGAGTATGTGTTCGGTATGTGAAGGTGAATAATTGTACGTTGCAGTAGATTCTATTATGATACAGTAGATACACTCACATGCTGATTTATTAGAACAATGGCTATATCCTTTCTCTTTGTGAACTCCATGAAAGTTTCTTCTATCTTCGATAGCGGTGTTTCTAATATATTTAACAAGAATTATTAGCAAAACTGACAGGGACGTATTATAAAATGCTATAAATTAGACCATAATTCTTACTGGCATCCACAACCAAGAAGTTTGGCTTTTGTTGTGTATTTATATGGCCTACACCGGCCAACAATAGTCCCGTAACCGAGTCCTTATAGCAACAGGGTTTGAGCGAACGAAGCGAAATACAAAGCATTAGTGGAAAATACCTCATCTCCGATAACAGCTACGAAATTTCTGTCTTTGTAATTTGCAGTCATGGTTAAGAAATGAAGACATGATCCGTAAGATTATCAACTTAAATCGACCATGGAGAATGATTATCCAAATAAAAATCTCGAGTTGATAGATACAAGTCGACCTCCCATACAGTCACCTCCCATACAGTCACCTCCCATACAGTCACCTCCAATATAGTCACATTTGCTTATGCTCTAATTCACTAGTACTAGTGTTTATTTTCCTTACAATTGCCGATTTTGGATCCCATTACTATGACACAGTCACAATCATAAAGCACAATAAATATTCTTGATAATAATAATAAACGCGAAATTTGTGAATATGCGAAACAAAATTCTACTTTAAACCTTGCAAACATTTCAAATATAATTTTCGCTCAACTGTAACCAAGATTTTATCAAAATGGCTTAGTATATTTTCGGCGTTCTGTTAAGCGTCTCAAAGTATGGAGTCATCCTATGTTGTTGATCGCATGACTGTCCGAAAAGAAATGTCCAACATCACGGTTTGGATAACTTCATATTACTCGTTTGGTACCTAGAAATTTAACATTTAAATTGAGCGAGATGATTATCTGAGACGTGAGACCAATCGAATACTCGATAAGAGTCATGACATGATACAGATTTTATATGCATTAGGATATAGTAAATCGGCAATCTGGTTTTTTCGATGGACACCGTTTCTTGACATATTGAATATCTTGTCTTGATGCTTTATATGCTTTGTAATTGTAGGTACAGCATTGTAAAATCTCCAACTAAATTTATGCCTTCGCCAAAATCAAATTTCAAGAATAACTTCAATAAGAGCATTTATGAATTTGATTTTGGCACTGTCGACCAATCTTATATTGATAGGTCTCGAGTATGGTAAACAATATCTGTCTTCAGTTAGTAAATTGAATGGTAATGTATGTTACTTCAAGCTATGATTGAGCACGTAGTCAATCGCTTCTTATTGTATGCGGTTTATTTTTAAAATAATAAAAATGCGTTTACCATCTCTTAAAAAGATTCTTAGAGAGAGTAAACACGAACGTAAGCACTCTACAAAACTATGTCCCTGATATTGATGTGTCTGAGTTTGGGACCTGTCTCAGTTCGGAACCCAGTCACTCAGCCCAGAACTCAGTTGTCTCTCCAGGACTGAGACAGTTCCTCAACTAAAGTACAACAATATCAAATTTCCCTCTATAATAAAATATCTTTATAGGAGATTGTCTCATTTCTTGCAATTGTGGTGGACTCAGAACGTGCCTCTTCTCATGCTCACTTTTTAATCGTCAGGAGTCTTACACAAAGTATGCATTAAATACAAAGTATCAACTCAACTAGACATTACAATGGTTGGTTATATATTACAATAACAATTGGAATTCAATGTTAGTTTGGCATTTATCCAAAAACGTACATCTTTTAACAAAAGCAAAAACCCCTTGAAAGGCCCAATTGCGTAATGGCTATTATTTTTAGCTTGTCGCGGACCATCACCACTCAACTTTGAAGAATTTTAACCTATAATTCTTATATAAAAGGTCTAAGGACAAAGTTCTTTGTAAATCTATGAGTTGCGAATCAATGAAGAGAGTGCCGAATGTGCATTCACTTGATTTATGATTTCAAGTTTGCACCTGCAGACTGCAAAGCATTCAAATATTTATACAAATTTGCATGTTCATTGATATCGAGCTGCTGCGACAAGGGGAGAAAATCGAAATTTTATTTCACACTCCTGAAACACTAAACAATTCCTGACCCACCCCACCCACTTCCTTGCATCCCATCAATTTCATCACCTTTTAACTCAAAAAACAAAATTGTCATCGCATAATACAAAAATAGTGGACTCATGACAAATCAATGTGCCGTCGTAAGGTTTCAGTACCCAGTAAAGCTGTACAGTAAGAAAATATGACATGCAAATCGTTTGTGGGAAGTACGGCATCGTACGAAAATAGATCCGAGAGAACCAAATAATCTCCGTCAATACGATTGCCTAATCTGCTCACAAACCCATGTCTGTCCATGGTTTGCAATTAGAATCAATTAAATAGTCTAAAACATCGATACTTGCAGTAGTACTTTTTTTAGAGGCGTGCCCAGACCGATATTTGTGAGTTGTTAAAGAAGTAGCTGTTCTGTATTAAAAGTCTCGAGCAACCAACGAACAAAGGATTTCGGAATTAGAATTGCGTTCCAACCCCCATTGAATCTTAATCCATTGTTGAGTCTCTATCAAATAGTCCTTTTCTATATGGCACTCACTGTTCCTTCCCTGCAAATTCGTCGACGTTTCAGCTAGCCGCTGATGTTATATCAATACCATCGTCTTGATTCTATGGTCCTTCTTAATCTGATATCAATCACTTTTATGATCCAGTCCACATTCTTTACGGTATCAAGTTCTATTTATTAGTTATTACATGTGAATAATGACCGGGTACTCTCTGTCGGCACTTTTCACAATCGTCACGATAGCCCATTGTATATGGTAGCTGTATATGTCTGTTTCGATGATATTTGGATGGAGGTGAACATGTCCGAACACATAAAGGTTCTGGTTTTGCCTGCAAGAAAGGTACTTCATTTAGTATCGCAACAACGTCTGCACACATTAACGTAAATAACAATGGTTAATAGTAAAATCTAATCTCACCGTATTATCGTCCAAATTATCATTAGGTGATATATCGCATTCCATGAGCTCAACATCCTCTTGCACACTCATTGCCTGGGTTTTAGTATTCAGCTCTCTAAGTGGTTCTCCCCTATTTTGTTCACTTATTTCATGGAGCGATGACAGAGGTGCATGCCCCGGAGATAAGCGTAGTCGAGCAGAAGGATTATATATTTTCATATTTTTCTGTGTTAGAAGTTATAATCTTAGCTATTATATGGTCACAGAAGTCAGAATAGCAACTGATGAAGTAATAAGCAGTACCTGTGGTTGCTCAACTGAGTTTAGACTATTGCTCCTTGAGCGTTTTCGTCCACCGTGGTGTATGGGTACCGCACATGGACCATAGTATGTCCTGGTGAATTTTGAGTGTGCAGTATTATAATCCATACTTATGGCATTGAAATAAGATACATGACGAAAAGCGTGTTCAGTCTTTTTGGGTTAAATAGTTTTAGACTGTTGTGTCACGCAAAGAGCTAACCAAAACGAACCCGTGACTTATAATCTCGTGTGCTTCCTTGATTATGATGTATAAGATGTTCTGTCTTGATATTAATATAGAGAATTTAAATTTGGATGATCTGATATTAATATGTGTGTAACACAACTTTATTTCGGGATTTTAGACAAATCAAGATTGAGTAGTCGTCGAATTACTAAAGTGCTTTTATCCTTAAAATTACAAACGACGATATAAAGCAGAATCTCGATCAACTTAGAATTACTGTTGAAAACATGGGCATGGTAAAGCTATAAATAGGCGCAGGGAGCGAAAAAGAATGATTGACAGTATATTCTAACGGGTTATAGTTAGCAAAATGCATTTATACCGGTTGTTCAACAATCTGCAGCGATGAATATTTATTTATTTATTTATTTATTTAGTTCGTCTTTGTCAAAATCCACGTGGAACCGTTTTTATATCACCCATCTCCATAATCCATCAATGCTTTCCGCATACCGTCACAAGCCTGTTATCACTCTGGACGACAAGGCATAATAATAAGTGGCCTGTTCCTCACAGAATAACATCCGATTGCAAGACCACATATATTCGCAAAACTAATGATGGAAATTTTCGTGGGTTTACGAGACGCAAAAACAACTCCCGCGTAACCCAAGCGGTAGTTCTATTCATGCAGTTTCCATGACCCTGGCGTTCGTACATTCTTCACATGGTACTCTCCTACTAAAGGAGTAGGTAAAATTGGCCAATACAACATTGGACAAATTATTCGTCTATGCAAACATATGGATAATCTTCTTTTTATAAAGGACAAGCTGGCTGCCACTAGTTCAAAACGTAAGAAGAAAAAGGCCATCTTTCAGACGCGACGAAAAAATCAAACACCTGCAAAGTGAGGTTCATAAAAAGAGTGTCGCATTTTTTACTCGCAAATTTGATGCCATTATCATCCCTCCTTTTGAGGTGTCGAATATGATAAATCAAAAAACAAGAGAGATTAATAACACGAAAAACCGTTCGTAAAATGCTCTGTTGGGGCCACTATCAATTTCGCCAACATCTAGCGGCCAAAGCAGAAGAATTAGGGGTCCATATTATTATCCAAAATGAGGCCTATACCTGCAGCTGTTCAAAAAATAGGAGGGTCCGAGATGTACAAGTACCAAAATTGTGGGACTGTAATGGATCGAGATGAAAATGGCGCTCGGTCCAGGCACTGCTTGATGGAGCCTTGATTCTCTCCGGAGAAATAGAGTATGCCTACTATTACTATTGATATGTTACAATCCATCCGAAAATCCTATGTTCATGAAATTCACATATTTGTTGATTGTACCAAATGATGCATGGCTAGGACATTGAGGTGTCTATTATGACCTTGGGCAGTATAATAATGATGCATGGGCTTTGAGGGAGATGATGTCTTAGTCTATCTTAATTTTATATAATATAACGAGCTTGCTGTGAAATAAGAGTTATACTATGATCAAAAAGAGTCACATAGCATTAATATTTATCTCAATATTTATGAAATCTTGTAAATATTATGATTACTATTACTATAGACAAGAGCAGAGAAATCCCACAAATCTAAATATACAGCGTAGTTTATATATATCAACATAGAGCTAGCATTATCTCATTTCAATTATCGTCTCTGGGCGAAAACTTATTGAAAGTTAATCCTCATCACCCACCAAATCGCTTTGATTTCAACATTAACATTATTCTAAACTTCTTTATTCCCATTTAATTCGTTCACTCACAAACTCCAAACTATGACATTCTCACTTACGTTCTCAATTTCATATCACAAAATCTAGAATTTGAACTCTTTGTACTTCTTTGTAGGGGCCTGTCCACCAGACCCAGCATCACGTGCCGCAGCCTTGGCATCTGCAATCTTTTGACGCTTTTTAGCCTGTTTACTTGCATGCTCAGCAACCATATCCGAGAGATCTTCATGAGCTCCTTCTGGTCGACTGGCCTGCAAAGAATAAACAAAAAAACAGTGTAAGAACGTGGAATGAACGACCCATTATGAAAGGATTAAAAGATAACATTCTTACCGCCTGAGCTTCGTCAAACTTAGCGCGCAAAGTCTCTTCGTCAAGATTCGCCATTTCAGACGGATCCAATGCAACTTCCACTCCGGCCCCCACTGCCTTGCGCTGAATAATTTACAATAAATTAGAACTATAATCGAGGTGTCTGGTGAAATAGATTGTGACGTGCTCACCTTCGTTCCTTTAGATGTGCCGGTGGCATTTGATATATCATATACGTGTTGAGATCCCATGAACCCTGTGATCGATGTCTCTTTCTGCGGAAGAACCGTATATAATTGTTTTGGCTCTTCTTCTTCGGCTCTATTTAACACCGCAACATATATTAGCAGAATAATCACATACTTGTTGATCTATCAATTCCATATCTCTCCCGACTACATATGTGACTCTACAACTGCAATTCATACCTCTGATACTTCCTCAGTTCAATAACCTCGGGCGTCTCCAATCCACTAGCCAAAGAAGGCGGTACATTAGCGGCAGCAGGTGCAGGTGCAGGTGGTCCATTCTGATACTTGCGTAATTCAATATAATCAGGTGTCTCCAGTCCACTGGGAACAGATGATAGCCCACTTGGGGTAACTAGTCCTTCTTGTAAGGCTTTAGATGAGACATCTTCTTCAACTCCTTCTTCTTGTTCTTCTTCTGTTTCCGACTCTTCCGACTCTGAAGCCAAGTGAAAAGGGAAGAAAAGGGGGGACAATAATATTGTTAATGCGAATGCAAAGAGTCGTTAGATGATTAGAGACTTCAGTAATAATAATGCTGTTCATCATCCTATATGAATAATGATACAAGAATGTGACAAATAAATGAGTTGTAATGTACCGTCTTCCTCTGGCTCATATTCTCCCCATAGTTTTCGCTCAATAGGTTGGACCATCTTTAGATTTACAAAAAAAAAATTCAATAAATGTATATTCAATCTGTGTACACATAGACATACGAACCTCGGAAGGTATTTCCTGCTGATATGTTCCGAACACATCTCCATAGAGTGGTCGATTATACTAGAATAAAAATAAATAATCAGCACAAAAAACTGTATGGTCTTTGCCAATTATTAAATTAACATGTCTTACCTCATCAACAGGCGGTTTTCCCCATCCACCAGGATGAAATCCCCACTGTGCCCTAAACGTCAGAATTTGTTTATACAGTCGTAAATTTTAATAGAACCCTCGTACAAATATATTCTTTTTTGTCCCTCTCCCTCTAATCCGCTTTCTCTAGTTCTTCCAAATTCTATTTAACCTTACCCTTCAGGTATGGGCGCATTTAGACCAGGTATCTTTAAATTGGGATAACTCGGCGGTGGTCCATATCGTTGCATGGCGATCAGCCAAGGGGGTGGCGCTAGTGGAGGCATGTTCAAAGCCGCCTTTAATTCTTCAGAAAGCTGTCCTGGTTTCTTCTCTTTCAATTTAGTTTCGAACTCTTTTCCTTCATAGTAACTTGAAGAATAGTGAAGTGAAAACGTAAAGAAAATCAACCATGTTGTCATTCATATCAAAATGCAATCATGCCATCAGAATTTTGAAGCATCATACAGTTCACCGTGAATGGTAAGTTTAGGCCTGGTCTGGAATCGGAAGAAAGCATCATGCAATTTCTGATAATCGATATCTAATTTCCCCATCTTGGGTTGCACTCTTTCGCGTGTTTTCTGCTTGAGTTTGGCGGCATCTTCTTTTTCTCTTACTGCTTCGCGCATTTCCATTATACCGGTGTCTTTAATGAAATCTATAGTAGTTGTGATGACCACAGGATTAATTTTAGCAAGAAATATCGCCGAACCGATTGAATAAGATAAACGTATTGAGATCACGAGCATAAACCTTTACTGACCAGGCAATTCAAAGGCAGGCTTTTCAATTCCCCTCTTGCCTTGAAGATACTTGCGCTTCTGTGACCAATGTTGAGGAACAGGAACTGTGTTTCTGTATGACTTGATATGTACAAGTAATTTGGGGTCTGCTGCTGTCACATCTACCCACTAAAGAAGCGAAAACTTTGGCATTAGTTTCCATTTTATTAAATTATCTCATAGCCTTGTTCGCTTTTACCAACCTCAACAACCTCCGGTCTTTTAACCAGCTGCTTCAGTTGAGCCACACTCAACCGATTCAATTTTCGCAGCTTTTTCTTTGATACTTTTTCACCCCTGTCGCTGTCCGAGTCGATTGTACTCTCATCTTCCGAATCGCTAATTCTGGCCTCTGTCAGGGCTGCAGGAGTCTCTGCTTTTTCTTCCTCTTTGAGTTCAACTAGAATCTGATAAGTTTACAAGTGTAAGACGTATAAAACTATATGAAGGGTATTATTAGGCAGCAGCGGACAGGATGTGAAAGTACCTCAGTCTCTTCGGCGGTAATCTGAAAATGGGCAAAAACCTTTGAGAATTCTTCAAAGTTAGGATCGTTAGGTAAATCCAATGGTTGTGATACATACTCTATTTCTATTTCTTCTTGATCTTCGATTATTTGCTTATTCTGTTGTGGAAGAAATCATAGGCGAGGGAGGTATTTTAAGAGTCAGTAAACGTTGGTATACCACTGACGGTTCGCTGGCATACAAGTACTATGAGAAGAGCGTAAATGAGATAATATCTCATCACATATAACTCTTGACGAATCACAGTAATGAACCCACCTCAATCGCAATTTCCTTTGTCTTCTCTTTATTGACTCCTTTCCTCTTTTTCTTGCGTCTGTTCTTTCCTTGTGGTTTGGTGCCATTGTTTTTTGGTATATCGCCTTTGCTTTGAGATTGCTCTGTTGTAAGTGTTGCAACTTCCATAGTCTCGACTGAAGCAAAATGAGATTTTTTGGACCAGCTACACAATAAAACCAGAATTACACATACAGTTCTAAATTTGGTAAGGATTGGCGATTATTGTTCCCAAGTCTTGTGATGTGACAACTCAATTTCCATATACTCAGTGATGATACCATACCGCTTTCCGTCTAGTCGCTTCGGATAGTAAAACTACTCTGTTTGTTGCATATATGAAAACAACTTACTTAAACAAATACGAAATCTTTTTTACAAAGCAAAAATCTTATGTTATGTGCAAGCCTATTATTATACACCAAATAATTAATATTCTTCCACCTTAATACAGGATGTAATACGATTAGCATGCCATTAATAAATAAAGTTTTGTACGCTCTTTTTGGGGAGGGGATATACATAAGAACTAAGACATAGCATTTCAACATCTAAACGCTGAATTATGTATTTTACTTACCTGCTCTAAAACTTCTTGGTTTGTCTTACCATCTTTCTTCCGTAGGCATATCAAATTATTTATTATTATATGCTCTTGTTAATCACAACATAGTAATAACCAAACAAAGCAAATCATTACATATTCTAACGCCTTTATAGCTATCTAATTCTAGGACTGAGTATACATTGGCATGAATCGTTTTATAGTTCTCGCACAGTCGTCAACCAGCTTGACACGATATACGTACGTATTTAAACTGTTTACTGAACAATTTAGCGTTCAGATAAAAAAGCAACGTCCTTAATGAGACAAATTATAGGAAAGGGGTTTAATTACATGTATCATAATTTTGATAATAAACAAAGACATTGCGGGCAGACAGAATAAAAACAACTGATTCACTGGGGCTATTACAAAAGTAATGGCTTAATTTATTATACTGAACATATTAAACTCAATGCATGGAAGCTTTGTAGCTAATTACGCTTTTACTGAACTAAATTGTAAAGCAAAAAAGCGAATCCTTCTGAAATTACTAATAGTAATAGTAGCTTGTTTAGGAAAAAGAATATCAGAAATTACTCTAGAATTTTAGCACGTCAAAAACGTTTGATGAAAATGTGCCAATAAAAGAATGCATGCAATATAAAGTTAACAGGAAATTTTTCTAGATAATAATAATAATAGTAATAATAATAATAATAAATATGTTACAGTTATTTTGCGTACTTTGATTTATATAAATACAGGATATACACGGTATAATGACGAAAAAAGATTCGTAAGAGTCCCCTTCGTTCTATTGGTTCACTATGTACCTATTGCTGTCAATCATTTATATGATCCAGTGTAGTTTAATCATTCAATCAATTAGCTTACTATTTAAAGTGCCCCTAAATGTGTCCAGACGTTCTCAACGTGTATACATCATTGGCTCCAACACATTTACTGAAAATCGTCTTTAAAAAGCGCTTCTAATTCTTCGATAGTTCTGAGTGGTTATCTCTTTCTTGGGGTTTAGTGAAGTCCATCCATCGTTCGGATCAATCTCCGACGCTTTCTTGAAATCGTTTTGTGCAAAATCATGCCGCTCAAGATTACTGTAAACAATTCCCCTGCTCCTCAATACTCATGCATCATTTGGTTCAACCTCCAACGATTTGTTGAGATCCTTCAATGCATCATCGTATTGCTTAAGATTATTATAGACATTTCCTCTTCGACTTAATGCATATGCGCAATTTGGTTCAATCTCTAATGCTTGGTTAAAGTTGTTTAGCGCGTCATTATATTGCATACGTTCGAGATAGACACCTCCTCTTCTACTTAATGCATATGTATTGTTTGGTTCGAACTTCAAACATTTGTCGAAATCATCTAATGCATCCTCATACTTCATCATGTAAAGGTGGACACCTCCTCTTCTACTTAATGCATATGCATTATTTGGTTCAATCTCTAATGATTTGTTGAAATCATCCAATGCCTCATCATAGCGCTCAAGACCATAATAGACACACCCTCTTCTACTTAATGTAAATGTGTTATTTGGTTCAATCTCCAATGACTTGTTAAGATCCTTTAATGCATTGTCATACTGTTTAAGATTATTATAGACACTTCCCCTATTTCTCAATGAGTATGCATTATTTGGTTCAATCTCTAATGATCTGTTGAAATCATTTATTGCATCATTATACTGATTAAGATCATTATAGACCATTCCTCTTTTGTGCAAAGCCCATGCATCATTTGGTTCAATCTCCAACAATGTGTTGAAATCATTTAATGCATCCTTACACTGCTTTAACTTATAATAGACAACTCCCCTGTTTCTCAATACCCATACATCATTTGGTTCAATCTCCAAAAATGTGTTGAAATCGTTTAATGCATCATTATACTGTTTGAGATTATTGTAGACATTTCCCCTGTTTCTCAACGCATATTCATCATTTGGTTCAATTTCTAATGATTTATTAAAATCATTTAATGCATCCTTATACTGTTTGAGATAAAGATAGACACCTCCTCTTCTACTCAATGCATATACATTATTTGATTCAATCTCCAAAGATTTGTTGAAATCATTTAGTGCATGCTTGTACTTCATAATATCAAGATAAACACTACCTCTTCTACTATATGCATATGCGTTATTTGGTTCAATCTCCAATGCTTTGTTGAAATCATTTAGTGCATCAATATGCTGCTTAAGACCATAGTAGACACTTCCTCTATTCCTCAATGTGCATGCATTATTTGGTTCAATCTCCAACAATTTGTTGAAGTCGCTTAATGCATCATTAAACTGCTTAAGGCTATTATAGACATTTCCCCTACTTCTCAATGCATATTCATTATTAGGTTCAATGTCCAACGATTTGTTAAGATCCCTTAGTGCATCATCATACTGTTCAAGATTAAGATAGACACCTCCTCTATTTCTCAATGCGCATGCGTTGTTTGGTTCAATCACTAACAAATTGTTAAAACCACTTATTGCGTCACAATACTTCAATCTCTTATAAACATTTTCACATAATGGCCGCTTAGTGGGGTCTTCATCCCAACATTCTGTATACAATTTAATATATTCTTCAGGCGTCCCAGGAAAAGGGGCGTCACGAGAACCATTGTTTCTGTACATAAAAATTGCGTAAGTTTGAGTGCGTCCTTCGCAAGGAATCTTTCCACTGGAGATCTCCCAAAGTATTACTCCAAGACTGAAAATATCGGATGTCTTTCCGCGCCTATTTGGTTTTTGATTTTCTCCCAACTCCAAATCTTCATTCAGCTTCGTAAAAGATGCCGGATCTTTGTATGCTGGGGTACCGTTCCCACGTGATGTAGACATCACTCGTTTCAATACGCGAGATAAGCCAAAATCAGTTATTTTTGCAATGCCTAATTGGATAAGAATATTATTGGAAGACTAGATAAAATTGGCGTGAGAAATAAAATAAATACAATGATATTGAATTGAAACGAAAGAAGAGGGGAAAACATTCAATCTGCAATACACTACCAAATCCTTATGGATAATATCAAGCGAGTGCAAGTATCTTAAACCATCGACAATTCCTAAACCTAATTGATATTTATCTTGCCACGTCAGTTCATCAAAGCGTTTCTCAAGGTGTTGGCGCAGAGTCCCGCCATCAGCTAATTCGAAGATCATGCTATAATTATCATTTGTATCTGCTTTTATGTCATAAGAAGCGAGATTAACTATAACAAGTGAATAAGGTCGTCATTCAAATATACCTTGGCATAGACCTAGAAACCGAATTATGTTGGGGTGATCGTTCACCAGCTTATGGTTGTTTACCTAATGATAACAGTAATAACCAAATCAGCTTATAATCTATATGCATGTAAAGCAAGCGCAGCAGTAAGGAATGACGAATAGGAACCTCTCGAGCAAACTGCTTGTATACATCTTCCTTGTTACTGTGTTCGGTTAAGATTAAAGTCTTTATCGCAACAGTCTTCCCAGAAAGAATATTGTGCTTCTTGCCAAAGATTGACCAGGTAAGTCCAGAACGCCTCACTGTCGCCTTTTGTACTATGCCGGATGAACCATAGCCAATGGGTGTAGGATCTAATATTATGTCACTTTTCGGACAATAATAAATACTGCCTCCTTGAATGCTTGCATTTATCCATTTTATATATATATTGATATTGTTTGACGTTTGGTTCTTCAACATGGTAATGGTAGGTTAACAACAGAAAGGCACCACATATTAACGTCATGTGATAAGATCAATTTTTGGTTCATATAACGGGAAATTTCGAATACATTGAGTACTGTACTGCATATCAAAGAAATCTCGGCTTGGAAATGAACATTTCTTGAAAATGTTATATTTATATTTCTGAGTGAGCATTACTGTATTCTCAATGCAGTGTATTTCTTGGGTTTAATTTTAATGATCCTTCAAAGCACTATGATACTGACCAAGACCAAGATAAACACTTTCCCTAATTCTCGTTTAACTCATTTATTACTTCAACCTCTATAAACGTTTTCACAAAGTGGCCGCTTGTTTGGGTCTTCATCCCGACAGGTTAACATATTCTTCATTCAGGTTTCCAGGAAATTTTGGGTCACATGGAATAGTATTACCCCAAGACTGAAAATAGATAAGCCGAAATCACTAAATGTAAAATTGGTATGAGGAATAAAATGATACAATGATATTAATATTTGAATTGAAACTCAAAACAATAAACCCGCAATACCATACCAAGTCTTCGTGAATAAATGTCTTTCCGCATCAAACCCTTAAAGTGTTTCTCCAGGTATTGGTACAAAGTCCCCCCGTCAGCTAATTCGAAGATCATACAATAATTAGCATTTATCGTTTATTATTATTATTTCGTATAGATGATCAATAAAATTGCCAATCAAGCATACCTTTGCATAGTCCTAGAAACCGAATATTATTGGGGTGATTATTCGCTTGCACGGGTGCTTCAGATAATGGTATAATCACAATTATAAAAAATTAGCTTCCACATGATAGCAAGAAAAGGCAGTATTCGAATAAATGACCAATAAAAACCTCTAGGACAAACTGTTGTACAAATCTTCCCTATCACTATGTTCAGTGTCTTCACCGCAACAGTCATTCCAGAGAATATTGTGTTACTTCACTATCGCCTTTTGCACTACGCTGGCCCATAGGTGTAGGGTCTGATATTAATGGCATGTGACAAGCAAAAACAGACTTTCAATGCTTTCCAATTAGGAAATTATTGTGTGCAGAAATGGAAACCGAATTTTAATTTTACATGAATTTTTCGATCAGCGCTTACAGGAAGGCTCCAGAACGATCTATCTTGCCTTTTAGCAGAAAGAATTTTGATCAGTTTGTTTCGAACAATGTTACTGTCCAAACTCGCTTTTACCAACAACCTCTTGTGGACTGAAGTCAAGTGGGAAAAAAAGATTTCTTTGAGCTCAAGGGCAGCAAGTTGTAGAGGTTTAAAATGGGATAACGGATAATTGTAATTTATGAAATGGTTATAATTACGGCAGGTTGCTAATGTTACAGTATGTATGACCGTACGTAGGCGATATAGAATGTAAGACAACTTGAAAGACGACTTCAAGCCCGCAGAACCATTCCCCAAAAAGGATTCGGAAATAGTATGTCACAAGCATACTATACGTACGTACTTTCGGATCTCTATTTTTTGAAAGGGGATGTCAAAATGCTGCTGCCATTGAGTATTGCAATCCTCATTGCTGCAGAAAACAACGCGATATCCAGATTGAGTCATTATCAAGGACAAACACATTTTATTTGCCAGATGGATACTTGTAACAATACCATCGATGAATTATTTTAGCATTGCTAGAGCTCAGACAAAACGCTGACGCATTGATTCAATGAGTCCTCAAGAGAATTAGAATGCTCATTGATTAGTCATGGCAATGAAGTCAACTGTTGGGCTTCTATTACGTATGATAAAATAATACTTGTTTTATTCAAATGAATTTTCACTTCTATGTTTGGCTCACCCTCAAATCGATCCCCCAGTTGCAAAAAAAAAGTCCATTTCTCGTGAGCGAGCTTTTATATCAAATAATTGATAATCATAGAATATTTAAGTGTCACCAAGCCGCTATTCGAACCTCGCCATGATCGCATTGCAGTATAATAAATATTAATTATCGTATCGTCTAAATAATACTCGCTTATTCTATCATACTTTATTAAGTATATAATTCTGCACTGAGCGGTCAGACAGAATAATTTTGTGCAAGTTAAAAGTTTAAGAATCGAATATACAATCGTTTACAAATGTTCATTAAATCGTGATTATAACACGTGGTTCACATTTCCATTAAACCAACTATCTATGGTACATAAATTCGACAATAACCCTCTACATCACTCCGACAACAAGGACACTTCTTGAATCTCTTCTGAGCCAGTGCTTGCCTGCAATCATCGCAGACGGAAAAACATCTACACAGAGAGAAGGTTGGGAAAGATCATTAGTTGAGAATATTATATTGTTACTAATTATTCTATGTAACTCACCTGCATGGTTTCAACAAACATTGCCTAGGCTCAGTATGACAAATAACACATAGACGATCCGTAATCGGATGAGTCAATGTATCACTTACAGCCCGTCGCTCTTCCATCAATGTAAGTAGAGCAGCAGCCTCATCATACACAGCAGACGCAGGTGGCGTTTGGATTAGCTTACGATACTGTGTACGAGTGAGCACTGGAGAATGAACAAGATGAGTGATAAATAGTTGCAATCCAGAAGAACTCGAGGCTGAATTATGCTGTGATTGTTCCCTTATGTCATCTCCGAGAGAAAGCAGCTCATTATATGCTTCATCAAAAGCTTCATCTTGTTCTTCATCTTCCAACGAGCCCTCAACGGTCTGACTGTCTTCGTTATACTCGTCATCATCTTGATCATCAATAGCCTCATTTTGCAGGAATTTATTATACAACTCTTCTTCAACGTCAACCTCAGTTTCAGAGTTATGATATAGGCTTTGCTGTCTTGCTTGAAGGGCAGCGGCGTTGACAGATGCAGCAGCGGCAACGCCAGAAGCAGAAGACGGTGTTATGTGCTGTCGACGAGCCCGTCCAAAATTAATAAATGGCACAAATTCAAGTATCCAGCCACCAAATGCAGATACTGTTTGCAACAACTGATATGAGAAATTGCTTAGCAATGTAAATCTCTGTGGATTATCATCTTGTTCGGGTGGAGATAGGGAAACTCCGCTATCATCCAATTGTTCATTGTCAAATCCACACGTTGGACGCCTCTTATTAGCTTTTTTGTTCTTTTTCCGGTTAGTCTCAAATACTGTGCCCATTGGAACAGCAATCGGATTGAGCTCGTTACGAAATCCGTCGATTCTTGTTGCTTCGACCTGTAAAGAAATGAGAATGCAAACAGTCAATACACAAGTCGGAAACGTTAAAATACAAAAAAGAATGTTTGTGTCGTGTAGTAATACATACACAAGCTGTTCCTACTTGATACAATGCCATCGTGTAATCCTGATTCAATGTTGGTAAAGTCCTTGCATCAAGGAAGAACCTACGCCTGACATTCCCTCCAGTAACCACAATAGCCACCCCATGCAATATAGTACACATGACGATTATTCCTATTAAAGCAAGTTCTGGAAAACGGGCAATACTTTGCAATAAGGGATAAGTATCTGATCTACAACGAAGCGCATATGCATAATGAACAATACCGAGTATACCGACGAGACTCGTTGGAATAAGTCGATATTGAATGCCTCGGGGATGGATGTATAATATCTCTAGTAACATTACATCCAATAGTTCTAATAGCGCTATTAGAAGCAGATCGGTATTCGGATGACGATTAGAGACGTATAAGTGGAATAAGAGAGCCCATTCATACAGATTAGTTGCTTGTTCTCGCCCTGGGAGACTAAAAAAAAAGATTAGTAAGGATGTAAGCAAGTACAGATTGTTCATGTGCAATCAAGCCTAGCAACCAATAAAATCGAGCTAAACAAGCCTTGATATTAATCCTAACATAAAGATCTCCTTTTGTTTCGAGACCCGTTTCACATGTACGGTCAGCGAACAAACTATCACTTTCAAACCATCTGCATCAACCTCTAGGAAAAAACATGCCAATTCGCTCAAAACTCCAACTAACTATCGTAAACCCAACAACGACTCACAAGCCATTTACGATACACGTAAACAATAACCCCTTTAAAATCTACAACCGTATACACGTCGACCAACTGACTCACCTCCTGTTCTCCATGCTTGAATGAAATTGTTTCATAACATAAACCGCTGACAGAGACTTTAAACATAACCACAAAGCTTGTGCATCGGTATACTCCATGCTGTAGCCTTTAAGCAGACTACTCATATACTCTTGTGTCCATTGCCTCTCGTCTGCAATACAAGCAATCAGAACTAATGCTGATTTTATCATCAAATAAAAACATGGCAATCGTATTGCGAATCGAATGTATGTTGGCAGCGGTCTTGGTGTACGAGGCGCAATTATAGCATTAATTCTATTATTCAATACATTCTACAGATATTTGTGAGAAATTCATTCTGTTAATTCATGTCTCAGGTTGTCAGTTTTTTGTTCTTCTTCTTTCCCGCTTCCTCTAAACTATTGCTAGTGACACATTAAATGCTCATACCACAAAGACAGCAAGATACAAGTTGGGTGACCAGAAGAAGTTCCATATGGAAGGGTGGAACTCTGGTATATCCGACCTTCCTTCCAAATCCAACTGCTCATAGACAGGCAGCATGCGATGGAAAAAGTCCACCGACTTTGAGAAGACATCCCGAAGTACAATGCCCCAAGTTGATCCCTCGTCGAATGCTGTCTCGTCTGAGGCGGTTACGGTCATCGATGGCGGAAGGGAGAAGGTATTAGTATGAGAGGAAATAAGTATGATCAAAAGTATTATAAAAGTCATGCATGTGATAAAAAAGGAAAGTCGGTCGATCATTATTAGGCTATTTACTATGTATGGTGAATCTTGACGGCGCACAGAGACTTTTTCTTTTATATCATGTGACGATTATATATATCGAGGGACCAATAGGATTCATCATAACACAATTTCCTTTAATATATCTATTAATAAACAGAACAATTGTTATACATTACAAGAACGTCTTTTCTAAATCATCAAATACAATCATCAATGATATAAAGAATCTGTTTAAACTACAAGAATGTCTTTCTAAATCGTCAAATGAAATAGTAAAGTCATCAATGACATAATGAGGTATTAGTATAGACATTTTCTTTAAATTATCAATTAAATGATGATCGTTGACAAAAAGTATTGGATAATCTCTACCAAAATAGTAAAAATCTTATGTAGATCTTTGTTTAATCACGTGAATACGAGTCATCTACTAATGATATATATGTTCGACTTATCGAGTTTACCTATGTATGACCATTCAGAAGAAAAATCGCCATAGTAATAGTAATAGGTCCGTTTCTAAATGATTAAATGGATTGCCTATTGTGTTTAAGGTATAATTAGTCAAAGTCCTTGTATATCAACGAAAGTTATCCATTTAAGACATTGACAAAAAGGAAATGATCCGATTATAGAACAACATTTCCCAATGCCTTATTATTATCTAAGGTAAAATTTTAACTCTAAATGGAGAGACATTTATTAAAACTTATAACCCTGTAACAGTTCACGTATTTGATAGACATATACATTATTATTATGTCCTTGCGTATTATTTAGGCTGAACTTAACGAATCATAAATATGAAGACGACCAAGTGCAATTTTCACGCGGAACGAAGTAAATGGAAAGACATACGCGTGTACAATGATGAGTAATCTTCCATATGGATTACGTCTAGTGAACAATATTTACCCACTTTCAGACTTTTCTATATACCGTAAGCTTTCAAAAATACGCGACAGCGAGTGTCACTAAATGAACAATATTATCTACGATAAATTGCAAGTGTTTGGGAATAGAAAGGGTAAAATAAGAGCTAGGCTTGTCAATCAGTAATACTGATAGAATTATTTGTTGGAACCATGATTATAATTAATTATCTAGTATTAGTGTCTACAGTGAGTCGTACGTGACTAATGGTATTGAGAGAGATGTTATGAGGAGGATACTGATACAATATATGGTAGCTGGCTAATAGAGTAATAAATGGATAACATCGACTAACATCTTACAAAATCAGGCTCAAAATTGCTGAAGGGTACTTGATCGAAGCGACTTTATTCAAGACCCGGAATACATATACAGTCTCTGAACGAGTTGCTTGCAGACGGTCCGGCGAGCCAAGGAGCTAGTAGCACGGATATACAGTGTGTTACAAAAAAAATTGGAATTATATTTTAGTCTATTGTGTGATGAAAAAAAGCCAATTGTCCAGAATTTATAATTATATTTTGTATAATATAGAGAACAAATTTACTTAAGGACGGTTAATAGATTATTAAAATCTTTCTTAATTTATAAATTAATCTTGGAAAAAAAATATCGAAAAAGTAATTATAAGTAAAAAAAAAACAAAAACAACAAAACCATTTTTTATAAAAAAATTATTAAGGTATTTAATTAATATTAAGTACTTTAATATTAAGTAAACTCGTTTGTAACAACATGAAGAACATATTTGAATCTTTATGTAAAAATAAAGGTTTTTTTTGTTTTATACAAGTAATAACAAAATTTTTTTGAGTTTCGAATTTTTGAAATTAGACATTTTAATAAGATAACTCATTAAATTGCCGTAAGTAAATTTGTTGCTTGTACAAAAATACATATATTTGTAAACTTTATCTAATTCTGTCATATTTTCTATATTATAAAAGAAAAATTCCAATTTTTTTTGTAACACACTGTAAGTGAATTTATTTGTTTTTGACCTGTTAATCGCAAAAGAAGAAAATTTTTACTGTAGCTTGGTAGAAGGGGAAAATATGGTATTTAGCCAGAAAATATTCTTATGTTTCCCCAAAGTCGCTCTCACTTTTGTTAACACAAGCTGTTCCAATTGGCTGTATTTGAGAATTAGGGACCAGGGCTTGGATGGAGAGTTAAAAATATTGTTCGTACGGTGTATAGTTCAACACAGTGTGAATTCTCATCTTTACGCTTATTTTGAAGACCATTTGCTCGTTTGCATCCGAGTCCGAAATGACACGTAAACTTCCCATTTAGAACCAACTTGGGAGGTGTTATCAGGGGTATTATAGCAGCAAGACGCTTGCTAATCCCTTTGTTGTGTTGTCGTTGTTACTATCCATAATTGCATAATGAGCCGGCAAACTATGCTGCTTTATCCATACTAATACTAGATTTGTGTGAGATTTTCCGTATTATCAAGTGCTTCTCGTACATTACAATTTCTTGGTCAGTTCGACGCACCTCATGCGTACGTGGAAACTTGAAGCACTCAGACACAGAGTAATTCTTTATGTGAAGCAAGAATTATTTCGATGTTTTGTTTAAAGTGCTTTTCCCTTTTTCTTGGGCTGTACTTTTGAGTTGCCCAAACGTAGGAAGTTACTGTAATGATAATATGTAGCTTTGATATCGATGGTTGTTGCTTGGTAGACAGAATACGAGGGTTAATAACGCGAGTGGCCCGACCAACTTGAATGCAAAATCTTATGAAAAAAAACAACAACATATTCTAGAAGTCAATAATTTGATGGGCAACAGAACAGATATTGGTTTTAGCAAGATAATTCTATGCATATTAGTATGACCCAACTTGCCCTAAATTATTGATGGCCCTTAATCCATTAAAAGTTTTTGGAATATTGTTTTTTGTTTGTTTTTTTTTTTTTTAAAAAAAAAAAACAAACAAATTAATAATAATAATAAACCAGTATGATAAAAAATTATGATAAACTAGCCATGTTTTATGGTGGAGAATGGAGTTTGATTCCAAAACTATGTCAATTAAATTTACAAGAAATTGGAGAAAACAAATTTTCATATTAAAATTTTTAGGTAAAACTCCTTGTCATAAGTTATCAAACAAATTATTATCGTTATTGATATGCAGTTGTTAACTAGCAATAGTCTCTTTTTTATTATCAATGTCGTGTCACACTGTATGTCAATCGTCAAATAAAATCGGCAGAGGCAAAGTTGACATTTTCTCGTAACGCGAAGTAAATATTGAATGTGGGCTTTCTGGTTAAGATGCAAATAACGTAGCAAAGGAGACTCGCTGTTTCATCTGCAAACAAACGCCGAAAAATATGCTTATGCGAAAGCGAACGTCCATATATTACGCAATAGCAAGTATTTTTTAGTAGGGGCACCATCATGCATAATCGTGAAATTATGGACACCAATTCAATGATTAGCCTACTATGAAATACAAATAATTTCCAGTGTCACTGTGCATTACACCTTAATTCTTTATTTTTTGTTGTACCGTTCAATACTATATATGTCACTAACAGAATCTAAAAAGGTACGAATTTATCCATTCATGTACTTTCAATCAATTATAATTAACCACATGCTAACGTCTATTTGGATCCTGTTCTACGAACCATTGAAAATAATACAATAACAAAATTGACTGGTTGTTCTACAATACCGTATATGTTGTATTCGATAACTACATATCCGGAATAAACAAGTCAAGTTGTTTGGAATCTATTCAAAAATAAATGATAATCAACATGATGTCAAGAAGACCGACGTGCCAATATCTCTGAACATATTATTACGTACCAAATGTTATTTCTTCATTAGAAATTGCAGGACCGACCCGATTTGAATCTGGTCAATGGCATATAAAGCGTCAGGTTAATAAATTGACATTACGCTAGCTTATAAAAGATTTAACAAGAAGGCCTTACCGTGATCGCTTCCATCTACATTTATCCGGAGACTTTCAAAGTTAAATACTCTACTGAAGTAAACTGCTTCGGGATGAGCTGGTTTCTCTGTTAACTTGGCACGATGATTTTTTAGCATGTTCCTAGCCCTCTCAAGTGCTGGAATATACTCCCGGTTATAATCTTGATTCCACTGGTTTATATTGAAAAAAAGGTTGTGAGCGGATGGACGCTTTTCCGGGTCAGGATCAACGCATCTCTTGTAGATGATTCTGTAGAATTCTGGCGCCCACGGGCTCAATTCCGGTCTAGCACCTTGGCAAATACTTTGGGCTAAAGACAAATCATGAGCTCTATTCTTGAATGGAGTGTCTTCCATTTCAAACATCCACATTATGAGTCCAAATGCATAAATATCTGCACTCTGAAGAACAATATTGTAAGAATGTGTTGAATAATGTGTATGTGGACAGTGACATTGCACACACGAAGTAAATTTTAACAAATACCTGTGTGTACGGTTTACCACCAAGAACCTCTGGCGCAACATATGGCATCACTCCAAATACTTCCTTATGCTTCTCAGCATCATCTTTGTGAATTGAAAGCCCATAATCGGTGAGATCCGCATTATTTTCTCTACTCTCAACAAGGACGTTCCCTCCATGGATATCTCGGTGGATCATTCCGGCATTATGGAACTCTTCCAAGCTTGTGGCCAGTTTTAAAAGAATCTGTAACTTGCGACTCCACGAGAGGTCAGGATTTTTGCGCAAGAAGGTAGTCAAATCCCCAAGATCGGCAAAATCCATGACCAGGATATGTTTGCCTGTAGTCATTAAGCGTGATACACCCACGATACACATCTTTTGCGACGACGGACCCTGGAGTTTCGAAACCATTGTCGCGCCCACGCTTAACTTTCGTGAAAAGAAAACAAGAGTTGAGAATTTTTCAAATAATAAGGGGAACCTGCATTTCAAGGCATACCTCTTGCAAAAAGTCGTCTTCACTGCCATTTCTATCAAAAAGAAGTTTGACTGCAACTTTTCGAGGTTCTCTTCGTACAACACGTCTACCGTCGTTCCCAAAATCTACTCCCAAAAATTTCCCATCTATCCAATCCGCAGCATAGATCTTTCCGAATCCTCCCTTTCCAATCTCAACTAAATTATCGAGATGATCGGGTTGAATCCACCGAAGACACATAAAGCTGTGCTTGTTCGCTTTCTCTTGAGTGCTTCGTATGACTGCATCGTAACTGGCGTTACCCGTTGTCCAACCTTCCATTAATTCCTTTCGATCACATTTATCACACCAAAAGTCATTGCTCGGAAAAGTCTTGCCGCAGGTAGAACAAAAGCCATGTGATACAAACGCATATGCACCCGTGGCCTCAATACGCGAGATTCCAAAGAGTGTCAATTCTTCGCCGCCCTGGCAAACTAACGATGCTCCTTCCTGCAGCTATTTCGCCAGACCAAAAAAGCAAAAGAAAAAACAACAACAACTTATTATCAAGCATAGCGTAAATCGAGATCATGATATCATCGTGAATTAACTAGCTACCTCACATAAAAATTTATCTTCAGATTGATCGCTCTTGGGGTAAACCTTGAGAAAAACCTTCAAAGATCCCCAAATCTCTCGCTTTTTACCAGACTCGTCGTTATAAACTCCCTTGAAAGACCCATCAAGCCAATCTGCATAATACAGCGTTCCGAATTCCCCGCAGACAACCTGGACCAAATTCTGAATTCGATCGGGGGCAATCCATTTGAGGCAAGGAAACGGAATCACACTATTCACGTCCTTTTGTGTTTCTTTGAGTATTTCATCATATTTTTCGTGACCGCTTGTCCATCCTTCCATTAATTCCTTTCTCTTACATTGTCGGCACCAAGTCGTAATATAATTATTCAAAAACCAACCACAGTCGTCACAAACACCTCCTGATACTATTCCCAACCTATTCGTCTCCTTCTGTCTTGTAATTCCAAAGATGCGTAAGATAGTATGGCCATATCTTTCCCAATCCTTCAACTAAAAAAATGACATAATTTAATTCATCAGTATTGAATATAAAATTTCCGCCG
>CAJVPI010000259.1:0-38357 GCA_910592345.1 Paraglomus brasilianum
CCGCTGATCGATTTGTGCTGCGGCACCGTCGGAGGAACGCAGAAATAAAGGAGAGAATACTTCACCGTTTATAGCGTAGCGTCACACTGGTCAGTCCATTGATGAAAAGGGTGAAGTTAGTATGTAGGGAATATGATGATACAAAAAATTAAACAAAAAATGAATGGATGAGGGCAAATTAAGAATGGCAGTAGTAGTAGAGGGGAATGAGCCAAGAATTGTAAATTAAAATATAAAGGAGTTTGATTTGATAACATTACCATTGAAGAAATGCTAGATGGATTTCTTGCAAGTTCTAATACTAATGAATTAGGCTCTGCTTACTCTGAATATATTTCAAACTGAAGCAAAAAGGGTTATCAACTTACTGAACAAGGAGAGAATTTGAGAAGAAATTAGAAGATTTAGAAAAGAGCAAAGACCAAAGAATTAAGGAACTAGAAAGAGTTCATTTAGTGGGCAAGCAACTTCAAGAACTGCCATCCTTGCCAAAAAAAAATTCAACACCTACATTTTACAAAAGGATAAATAATCTCTTATAATACAGGCAATAATGATTATAATGATATTGCTTATATCTGTGTTGAATGCAGAAAAGACCTTGATAATGATACTCTACCCCATTGTAATGATTGTGGTTGAATTAAGAGAAATATAATAGATTGCTTCTGTGATTTAAGGAAAGATGAACCACCAGTTAAAACTCCAACCATAACAGAAATAATAGAACAGAGTTATGTGAGTAGATTGGAACAACAAAATAAAGACTTGAAACAGCAACTAACTAATGCTAAGGAAGAAATTAATTCTCACTTGGAAGCCTTAGAAGTTTCAAAGGATTGGCATAGTAAGCAAAGGCAAGAATTGTTAGATAAAATTCAAAGACTTGAAAGTGAGGTTGAATTTTAAGAAAACAGCAAACTCAACACATTGCTCAAATTGAAGTTAAAGATGACCTTGATTGAAATTAAGGAAGTAATTTCAAGATTAGTAAATTTACTAAGTATTTTTTCTTTATCTAGATATTCCTGGATTATTGATTTTAACTTATTTTAATATTAATTAAGGTAAACATTTATGCTAGTTTGAATAAAAATAAAGTTAAATTTCAGTCATATTTGCCATAACAAAAACTAATAGTCTCTAACTTATGTCTGAGCTGCAGCTATGCCACTAATACTAAAGCAAAACCATCATCAGTCACTGGTTAATTTTCAGCCACACCCACTTTTAACTCGCATAGTCAAATGTTTGCATGCCCCATATTATTAAAATACACTATATGATGAGATTTCTTTTTTGCATATATCTTGTTATAGTTAATAGTGTAGAAACTTGTTGGATTTTGTGTCTCCACTATAAAGAGAGCCACTGTGTACCTATTTTCATCTATCCATTGAGAGAAAGTTTGATATACTGCAATATTGACACCAGTCTTTCCTTTCTTGGTCTCTTCCTTTCTATGTTAACCATTATATCAGGGCAACTTTTTACTGAACGAGAGCTTGCCAGCACGTTCTGCCCATTCCTTCTGTTTATCGGAGTCTGACCAAAAGCACAACCAACGCAGCGTTGCGAAAAGTGCCCAATGAACCAGTAGAACTCTGGGAAACGTTTCTAGACGACGCATTCGCCGCGTCATTCAAAATTGATCAACAAACGCGTTGCTTTTCCTCACCTATCGTCCAAGGTCAGTGGGTGCTCGGCAACTATTCTTGAGAACCATGGAAGCAACTAATAATCAAAGATTGCGCAATCTGCTGAGACCGGAACTTTGGGTTTTACCTTCCTTGTGCGCAGTGACAAAAGTCTGTCCAGACGTTATTCGCTGTAGCGCCAATAACCGTGAAGAGCTCGAGCAAGGGATCAGCTTCTGGTTAGTTGCAGTAGGCGAAGTCAAACACGAATTGCTGATTGGTAATGTGAATGGAGCTACACACTGCATATAACATGGCAATAACAGCAGATGATGATGGCACGGATACCTACAGGGGGTATCAAAAGTATTGCACGGTCGAAATTAAAATTGTTAATATGGACTTGCCCATGTGATTCTTATATATATTACTTAAATGGGTTGTTGTTTATTGTTTTGATTTAATCTTACGGATCGTAAAAACGCGGTTTAAAAATTTCTATCATTTTCAATTTTTCGCGCAATGGGTCTTGGTAAAGAATTAACTTCTGCACAAAAGGAAAGTATCATTGCGGCCAAAAATTAGGCCACAATAATACAGAAATTGCAAAAGTTGTAGGATGTCATCGAACGACAATTGCAAGATACAGTATCTTGCAGCTTATGAATCAGGGAAAACGATCAGGTCGATCGACAGTCAAAAAAGGCAAAGATTGAAGAAATCTAGCAGAAATTGCTAATATTAATATATATTCTGCTAAATCAACAAACAAATATCTGTATTAACAATTCTTCGAGGAAAATTTACATTCTTGTATTCCTCGAAAAAAACCTTTAATTTCAGCAATCAGCAAATCCAAATGACTTGCTTGGGCAATAGAAAGAAGACACTGGACTTTAGAAGATAGTCTGGACAAATGAGTCTACGTTTTCACAGTTTCAAAAATCTGGTTGGGGAAGAGTGTGGAAAGAGGAATTTCATGAAGATTGCATTGCATCAACGGTAACATTCTCCAGGAATACCTAACGTCCAACCACAGTTTACGCGTAGAGTATAAGAAGTAAAAGTTTGGTTCACGCACTCGGAAAAAAAGCTTGCCGGCGTCGGCACCAAAAACGGTAATACAAAAGCGAAGCCAGCAGCATGCATTAGTACTCCCGTCTCAAAGTTACCGGAATATTGGCATAACGAGCAATGCAATCACAGTGAAATTAATAATTAATTTAGCGCACCTTATAGATAATATATACACAAATTGCAATATGTTATATAGTAAAATCACGAATTTACCTAGAGCCGGCTTTTATTCTATTAAAAACGCTAAAATCAGGTTCTGCAACTCGAACAAAACGTTTAAAAATTAAATCCACACATAACTTTGCACGAATACATCTCAGCTATTCGAATATAATTCCCAAATCATCTAGCAGAGGTTACTGGTTTGGGATTACGGTTTGGAAGTCTTGGTTGTTTGTTATTGGATCATAGATCAAAAGAAAAATTAAAAGAGCAATTGCTATAGCAAGATATTCAGAAATGAACGAAACAAAACCACCTAGTGAAGTAGTCGGTCGATGCGTTTGCAAACTATTAGAGATGGCCATTTCATTTCCCTCCATTATGCACCAACGTAAGTTTATTAAAAGCAACACCATCTGCCTAATAATCAATGCTTTCTCTCCATGCCCTTCGCTCCCCATACAACACTCTACTATAATTCCTTCTTTAAATCGGCGCGTTTCAGCTTTACGTCCCTGCTTCCATCTCGTGATCTGATTATCTACCAATTGAGTACAATTGAGTAGAAGACAGATAAGTCTGTTGCGAATGACGGTGGATTGGTCATGGTGGTAAGTTGTTGTAAGTAGTGGTTATAGAGTGAAATGATCTGTTAAAACATTTGATAAGAGTACGGGAAGTAATATCATCGTAGAGTGGGTATGTGAGTAATAGTCACTCGATACAGTAAATTGAATTGTTTAATACACTACGACAATCACAAAAGCTGCTGATATATTTTTAAACAGGTTCTGGGACAATTATAAAGAAGAATGGAAGGACAAAACCGCTCAAAAATATTCTTAAGCAACGTTGAAAAGTTACAAGAAAAGCGCCTTTGGACAAGATATTTTGAAGTACCTTCCTTTCGCTATCTTATATGATACATTACCACACCTAACGGAAGAATATCTTAGGGTTTATGTAAAAAAAGTGGCTTGCTTTCGGGTATAAGTAAAGTCAGCGCAAAGTTGAATGTTGTGGGCATATAACGAAAGTGTGCAAACACAGGATAAACAATTTCCCGATATTTCCGTGGCGCATGATGGCGCATGATGGCGTTAACAATCGTCGGTGCACATCGCGTACGAGTTTCATCATTTCACTTCGATGGATGCAATCGATAATGAACAGGAATTAGAAAGCATAAAAGGCTTTCTGCGGCGTTCGGTGCATGAGTGTTCCCAAAGGGGCTTATATTTTGCCGCTAAATGGTAATGACGAATTGTAGTGGATAGAATTCGAAAGGCGAGAATTAAGTTATAATTTAATTGAAGAATTAACCTAGTTCAGATGTAAATTTGTTCACCGTGCGTGTTTGATTCCTTATCCGCGTTATTAACCAATTTCTATTATCTGTTCATCTGTTACCTTTCCTTAAAGACATCATTATTAATTCCTAACTTACTACAAATTTAGGGCCGCCCAAACATTAGCATCTCTTCCAAAAATTACCACAACAACTACAGCCGCAACATCGTCATCATCGCTACCATTATCCAGCTCTTATCCATCGCACTCCAATGCGGATGAAGAAGAACAAGATAAATACCTGCTGGCGAAAACATATTTCGATGTCAAAGAGTTCGACAGAGCTGCTTATGTCTTGAATGGTTGTGTGGGCGTCAAGCAGAGGTTTCTGAGAGTTTATGCAAAGTATTTGGCTGGAGAAAAACGGAAAGAGGAGGATAACCACGATATCATGAGTGAGTAAGTGTGGGAAGGGAACCGAACTGTAGGTAGCGTAAGAGAAAATGAATTGGCGGCCGAGATGGTAGTGATGAAGGCGTTAGAAGGATAATAGGGGTGAGAGACAGAATTGTAGAGTGTTTTATGATCTAAAGATTGCCTTATTTACTAATAATATTGATAATTATGTCGTTGCTAATCGTTCATAACTAATGCTTGCCTTTGCTTGAACATCAAGGTCCGCTTGATGATCCAAAAGCTGTTAATAAAGAACTACTTGAACTTCTTGATGAACTTGAAACCTGGTACAACAACGGAGAAATGGATGGCTTTCTATTGTACATGTGAGTTAAGTGGAAGGAGAAAAAGATTGTAATAACCCACCTTCAATTGAATCAAATTACGTGTTAATCAACCTTTTCTTGTAACCTAACCAATCACGGCTTTTTCTTCGCAAATCCAGCTATGGTGTAATCCTTCGTCAACGCTGTGCACAATCAAAAGCAACAGAAGTCCTCTTAAAATCGATTAATGCATACCCATACAACTGGAGTGCATGGGTTGAGCTTGTGGGAACATTTGCTAACCAGAGTGCGGTATTGTTTTAATGATTTAATGAGGAGAGAAAGAAAGATTGGGACTTTAAAGAGAATTGTTGTTTGAATGAAATGATAGTGAATGTGTTGGATTTAGCTTAGGATAGCGTGATATTTAATATGAATCTAAGGATAGGAATAACCATAGCATAGTCTGTATGATTCCCGACTTACAATTTTACCCTCTCCTCCCCTTATTCTTGATCCACAAGGCAAAACACATAAGTACCCACCTCCCACAGTCATTCATGACCAAATTTTTCCAATTATATTGTGCCGTGGAATTGCACGATAATGCCAAGAATTTTAATCAGATGACTGAAGAAGTGCCCAAGGTGTTTGAAAATAATAACTTTGTTAAGACGCAGAAAGCTATTTATGCTTATCATAATCAAAGTTAGTGAAAGGGATAGAAAAAGAGAGGAAAAAAAAAGGTGGGTGGTGGGTGAAATATCAAGTGGTGTATTAATTTCTCTTTCAAACTCTCGTCCATTCTGAAATCGCACAGATTATGCAGAAGCAGAGCAAGAATTCGACTCTCTCATTGAATCAGATCCATATAGGCTGGATGATATGGATATATTCTCAAATGTGCTGTATGTAATGGAGAAGAAAGCCAAATTAAGTTATTTAGCACATATGAGTTCTGCTACGGATAAATATCGATCGGAAACCATGTGTATTGTTGGTAAGATATAAGAATCGATGAGGGAGGGTGAGCCAAGAAAATTATGAGAGAATAGAACATAGTACGCATTTATATCATAAGCTATTGCATGATTGGCATAAATCTGTATTCACCAACCCCCCAATTTTGAAAATCTTAGGAAATTACTACAGCTTAAAATTCGAACGCGAGAAGGCAATTTCTTACTTCAAACGCGCCCTACAGGTTAACCGTAACTGCTTGACCGCATGGACACTGATGGGACATGAATACGTTGAACTGAAGAACACGCACGCTGCTGTTGTTGCCTATAAGCGGGCTCTTGGTAAGAGTTTTTTCGAGGGGATAAAGGAGTATATTTGTGTGAGTTGAAAAGGAAAACTGGTTATTTTGAAGTCATTATTGTTGTAGTGATCGCTATCACAATCAATGTCAGTCTTTGTTTAATTTCGCGTCCATCCATATTTAATTTCTCCTCCCTTTCCTAGAGGTTAATCCTCGTGACTATCGTGCATGGTTTGGATTGGGACAGACATATGAATGCTTACAGATGCCGTTTTATGCAATGTATTATTACCAACGCGCTGTCGTCCTGCGGTAATGTGGTTGACGTGAATTATTGTGGTTGCAAGAATGAATAGTAGTCAAAATAGTAGATGCTTTTTTTTATTGATACGCGTAATATTCTTAATTACAGCAAATATGTCTAGTCTAATCGCTCTTTCCGTTTCGTCGATTTACTTACATTCCTCTCACTGATTTATTATTCTTATATCTTTTCCTCTGACCCTTCTTCTTCTCAATGCTCTACAGTCCATCCGATGCACGGATGTGGGGTGCTCTAGCAGCTCTATATGAAAAACAATCTCTCCAAGTAGAGGCAATAAAATGTTATCAACGTGTGCTAGGCTGTACCGACAATGACATAGAGTCGTCTACCGCGGCTATTATAAAGTTGGCGCGATTGTACGAGACATTGAATCGGGATAAGGCAGCTAATTATTTTGAAATGGTGTTACAGCAGAAGGCCCGGGAAGTAGCTGTACGTAGGGTGTTGGGTTTTGGAAGAATGAGGAATAGCGATTTTAAGAGGGTGTTTAGATTTGGACTGAGAAGATTGAATATTGACGCAACTATATTAACGACAAATTTAGGCGATCGATTCAGATGAAGCCAAACATGCGCATATATTCTTGGCATATTACAAAAGCGACAAGGGCGATATAGCAGCAGCAACTTTACACGCCCAAGAAATGATGGAATATGGTGATGCGGTAATGTCGATGAATTTTTATTTGTTTATTTAGAATTGCACTAATGGTGTGGTTTAGTTTTTGCATTGTCCGAATTTGTTAGAAAATTTTGTAAAACAAGGGGCCTATGTATCTGGTATACTCACAATACATCTTACGATTGAACTTTGATTGAAATAGGCAAAGGAAGAAGCAAGAAAACTAATGAGCGAATTGAACACACGACAAAATGCTCTCCAATTTACTTAATATCCATTTTCTGTCAGCTTGTCAGTGTTTGACCAATTAAAATAAAATTGCAATGTCCTTATTATATGAATTCAGAAGTTTTTATTCGGATCTTGTACGGATATTCGGACAATGTTATTATTCTACTAACTAATACATTGCTGTAGGAAGCACAAATTAGTCGTGTATACATAGAATATCATAATGGCTGATCCTCGTTTGTGCTGTAACAGGAAAGTATTGAATAGAATGCTTTACATTCTGTATCATCCCCAATAATACGTGTACTATTGACCTATCAGGAAGAAAGTTTATAATTAATTTCATCGCAAATTTGATATTCATTTCCGAATAATTGTCTATAAATTGACAAGATTCGTGCGAATCAATTTGCATATATATTTAGGTAAGGGCATGCACTCCTTTCGATATACGCGGGCCTATTTTAGGTAATAATTATTTGAGCCTTTCGTATGCAAAGCCTCTTTCCTAATATATAAAGTCTCCTAATCGAAATAAATACATTTTACGTTGATGAGATCACGTCTCGCTTATTGGTGTAATATCTGTGCCTATTTCGAATTGGGTCAAATTGCGATTTGGGGTCAAACGACTAGATGACTACAGTAGTGTTCGCTTATGGAAATCATATTGGAAAATATGATATTATGATTCTTGGAAATTTTGGTACAGCATTGACTTGTGAAGAGTGGTATGCATTAGTATTTGTCAAGCCCTAAACTAAATAATTTAGAGAGGTTCATATATAGCCGATATTTAGGGTGTGTTGGAATTTACATATTTAGTGTACAACTGAATACCATATTTGGACATGAATATTTAGACCTATTACTATGGGAAGAATGTGTCACAACCGCAATGCTTTATTTATTTTATTCACCGCTAGTCGAAAACATGATTTTCATTTAGGCCAAGGCTTTGGACATTCAAGTTATTAAGGAATCAGAAAGTGAAAAGTTCATGTTCTGACACAAATCGCAATCTGACCCAAATCAGGTTGACCTAGTTCAAATCAAACGCATTTATTTCGATAACATCACATAACAATTAGACGTTCGCTTATTGGTGTGATAAAGCAGAGAACTATCTTTAAGCAAAAGTTTGAACTGATCGGCGAATGATCGGCAAAAACTTCTGGCACTATCTATCGCTTATTATATTATGTTTGTCATACTACTGATATCAAACCCCGAGAATAGTATATAAAAAACACACAAATAGTCTTAAATTTACCGTCCATTGTCTCATCAATGGTAACAATATTATGGTCAAGAATAAAGATTATATGCATAGTAATAGTGTTTTCTTTAGCCGTTTTACCTTCCGAATATTCTCGAAAAAACGGCCTGGCAGCGTTGATTAGTAACCCAATATGCGCACATGGTATGAAGACGCCCCCATACATAAATGACATAAAACTTATTATAGTTTAGCTACTCATGCTGAGCCCGGTATGGGCCCCAAGTGAGGCTCATATCATGATAACACCCGGGAGGATTAAACCTTGTACTAAGTAGACAATCATTCTATGTGGGCATTCACTATGAAGTACATGCAGTCGTAAACACCAATTCCAACTTTAGTGTTGCTTACTAATAAACACCATGTCTCTCTCTATAAATAATTACCTTGGATGAATGTTCTTGAATATTGCTGCTAAAAGAAATAACCGAAACCCGATCGAACACACACATCGAGAACTTGTAATACCTATTCAGATGGCGCAGCAATACGAATGAATACGTAATTGCTTGCGAAAATTTTATATAAGGGACCTTTAGCCTTCTTTTTAACGACACAAAAAAATTTCACACCATAGCTTACAACACTAAACATGCTAGACTATGACAATTACATGAAGACCGTTGCCGATAAGGTCAAAAATTTGTCTGCAGCTCAAAGGGACGAACTGCATGTAACAGCTGGCGAAGTCACTAACCTTGACGGCGCCAAGCGGAGAAAGAGATGGCCTTCAAGAAGTACCGAAACTTCCAAAGTTAGATATTGTTTTGCTTTGTTTGCCTTAAAGACAAAGGTTGCCGGAAGCAGAACCAAGGATATAAATAAATTTCTTGTACAAGTATATGTCAACAAGATAATTCTTGGTCACTGTTCGAATATACTGAGAGAGTTGGTATTTAATACTTTGTAATGTTAGCATTTCAATAAGGTTTTCTTATTTATATTTGTTGATGATGTGCTTCTGTAGATATGGAATACTGAGTGACCGTTCATGGTATTTAATAACAGAATATCCTGAATATGGGAATCTCTGCGAATTTCTGAAGAACGAGAAAAATGCATCGCTCTTAAGCTGGGAATGGAAAACTAGACAAGCATGTAATATAGCGCAAGCGCTTTCTTTTTGTCATAGCAGAAATATTTTACATCAAGATGTCCGAAGGTAATTTAATGTCATCAGGACGACAACGATGATGACTTTTTGCGACACATGGCGATGTTTTATAGAGCATTCATTTGTGCTTCTGTTTCTGACCCTCACTTACAAAAAAAAATTTTCTTTTATAGTCCAAATGTAGTTATTAATCAATTTATGACGGCAAAGTTGACAAATTTCGGTTTTCAAACTATAATTCATGACAACAAATGCGTATATGAAGAGGGGAACCAGAAAATTAGATGGTTAGCCCCCGAAAAACTCAAGGACAACAGAGTACCATACTCTAGGGAGACAGATGTATACAGGTAATAAGTCGTTGGTGTTAGAAACGAAACGTTATCCACCATCGTACTTGCTATGTAGTGGAGACCGACCTGTTATGTGCATAGGCTTGTCGCTGCTTGTTGATGATGCTCTTTAACTCAATTGCCTTAGTACTGACTCTTTTCATTTACTTTCCATATAGCTTTGGTATATTATTATGGGAAATATCGGCCCATAAGATACCGTACGAGAACGTCCTGGACCCTAGCAGAGTGAAAAAAATAGTAGGGGAGGAAAAACGACCTGAAATTGACCCCGACACACCCTCAAACTTTGAGAAAATAATGACATCCTGTTGGAGACAGAATCCGAGTGATCGTCCGAAGATGGAAACGGTGTGGGAATCATTAGGAAGCTAAGAGATATGCGTAATTAATAATACACAAATATCCTGTATATAGTCGGTTATTTATGAATATTTTCATATATACATTGTACAATAAATAATATCTACATATGTCTCGTTTTTGTTGGGCAGATAGAATCGCAAGTAATTTTTCGCGAAGATGATCATTCGTACATGTATAATATTCAGAATCTCCTATATTTCCGCAGAACGATCATGCATGCAATAACATTAGACTCGAAATTATATACTAATTATTTATTCCATTATCTTTTGTATAATAGCCTTTATTTAACTAGTAATAAAAAAGAAGAGGAATAAGACACATACTTTTGATTCTTTACTACTTGCCCATTGTTATTCAATTCTGATTTTGTATTCAACCTTTAGATATTGCACTACTCTTCCCCCAGTTTCTTGGGCGACAACATCGTATATCCATCGTGTTTGGAGATTCAATTTGATAATAGACTTTCATGTTAAAAACCATTCCACGGGTATAGAGGAGGAGATCCAGGAAAACGTCGCAAGAACAAAGAAGTAATAATGAGTCAAAATGAAGATGCTGCCACTATATTGCGCTCTTGTTGTTGACTTATTCATGTACTGAACAAGAAGATTATCGGCAACAAGCTATCCGTTGATTGTGTGACATGTGCATCTGGCAGAGATCAGAGTTGTATAAAGTCCACCCGAAGCAATACTCCCGTGCATAGAAATCCGCGAATGTCATTTGGACGTGACTGGTTGAATACAGTCGAACATTCAGTTAAGAAGATTAAGTCACTATTATAAGTTCGTTAATTCATATGACTGATCTTGATGCTAATCTTCTGTGATTAACTTATACTAACGTGAATTACATCTGTAATATTTCAAAGTACATATTGGGCGGCCAGGTTTATGAATTTCGCGAAGTTTGCCACTTTCTTTAATAAACTGACGCATAAAGTTGTAAAATTGGATCAGGTAACAAAACAAATGAATCAACCACTGTTTTCCTCATAATAATTATAGCATTATTCACAGATTATTATTACACTTCTTTTAACAGCAAAGCATATCACATAAATGACAATTTTGGAGCCTGAGTGCATATTAATATTGATATTAATATAAATAGCCCAAACATAATGAACATTATACTCTCTAAAGATCGAAAATGTGAGTCTAAATTATACCAATAATTATATGAGAAATTTCCTTTTAGAAATCCTTGTCATAAAATACTATGCAAATATAATGCAAGCAACAATAGTTCTTGTATTGTTTTAAACTACTAATTGATTGTACGTTTTGCACAAATTGAACCATGTTATCACAACCGAGCTGCAATTCAATAAATAGATTACAATACGAAAATATGCAACAATACCTGACAAACATTTTATCACCAATATGCCTAATGGAGGCTTTGCATTGAGTGGTACAACTGTGGCTCATGTCAGAATCCATGTACAATTTTTTAAATCCATTACTGTTATATCAAAATGTAAACTTGGTTGAGATAAACTTTTGCTTGAGTAATCATTTTAATGACAATGTGTTTCATATGATATGAAGAAAAAATTACTTGTAAAAATTTAAACAAAGCAGGAGGAGGATATAACATTTAAAAAACAAGACAGAGATTCTGGAGAATAAACAAACCTATTTATATCAATTTATGTTAAAGAGTCCCTATGGTGACTGATTACTAATACTAATGTTAATATTAAAATGTACTGTAGTCATGACCAAAAAGAATGTTTTAATTGTCAAAACACAAAAAAAATGATGAGATGAAGAAGAAAGAGAAATCGTTGCGAAGACTTCTCAAAATCTTTTTTAACAAGAATTAGACAATAAGACTGCTGACTGACAAAGGAATTTAAAATATATATATATATATTTAAAGAAACTTTAAAGATGGTTAAACACAAAGAAGAATTTTATATTTTAGGATAAAAGGCCTTAACCAAAAAAGCACAAAAGACTACTATATGTTGTCCTCAGTGTCAAATTATGTACGATTGAGATAAAGACAGCAGACACACTCTTACACAAAAAGACGTGTTTAAATCTTGAACATCGCACAAGAAATGACTGAACAAAGTAGAAAAATCAAGATGTAAACCCATGGGTTATGATACGTGTATGAGCATGCCTGTTTGGGAGAGCAGGTGGTCAAATTCTCCTCAAACACACAGTAAATAAGGGTCTACCCATGTGTGATCAATAAGGACTCGAAACCCCTCACTTTTATATGCAAATACACAACCAAACTCGTTAAGTCGGTCACGGATGGCTGGGCATGGTATGCGCAAACGTCTATTATAGCAACATTATTTGGACCCTGACCCGTATTTATGTTAAGAAAGTAAAATAAGGCGGGGACCATCGCCAATATACGAAAAACTAGTTGCTCCCTTGGCTTTTTGAGTAAATAAGAGTGAAATTTAAAACACCCGCGGCTCGGGAGCTACGTGAGGTTATTTATGCGCAATGTTTATGTTTGCTTAAGCGCTCTTAATGACAATATTATTTTTATTAAGTCAATAAAAAAATATATATTTATAGAAAACACATAGAAAAAACACGGTAAAAAAATACAAAAAACCGCTAACATGCAAAAAACGCTAAGGCGTAACACCGCAAAAACGACCGAATAACAGTTCATAACAAAAACGCTAAGCAGTCAAAAAACGCAGTGTTCGCGCTTTATTTATATAACGATAATGTAGAATAATAATAAGTAATAAAAATAAATATAGAGGGCAAAATTGTTAGACAGTAGAAACCATTGTTCTAAATAAATATCCGTGCTCGTTTGTTTTGAATAATCCATCCGTTTTTTGTCAATTTTCCACTTTAAGTCTTAATTCTGAAACGATAATTTATCTTGAGCTGTTGTGTTATGTAATTACTATATTGATACAGCCTTATCGCCAAGCTTTGTGTTATGTAAATAAAATTTAGATAATATAGTAATGGTGTTTTCTAATATCACGTAAGACCGACTTGTGGCTTATCGCGATTATATATATGTGTCGACCGACTTATTGAGTTGGCTGTGTATCACCTAAATGTAGAGTAAAATATAGTGATATAGCATATCATTGTCATTATACTTACTACAAGCCTGAACAGCTAGAAAAACTAAACAAAACCTTCCAACCTAAAGATGATATTATTGCCGAAAGGAGTAAAGTGATTGCATAGGTACATAATGACATGGCATGAGGATATACAACTATTTCTACCAAACAACATCTTTCTAAAGTAATAGCACTAATACCCAAGAACCTGAGCACAAAATGATAAAGTACTACGAGAACTAGTGCAAAAAATGGAAAGGAAATTGATTATTATAATCTTACCATCAGAGAAAGAGATGGAAAGAAGAATGTGAGAAGGGTCCTGTTGCTCCAACTTTTAATGGCAACCGTAATGAATCTGAATTCAAGCAAAAGTTGGGTTTAGGTTTAAATTACAAAAATAGAGATGAAATTGGACAAGATGGTCAACTTCTTGCTACTAGTGAGAACGTTTTTCTGAAAAACTTTGTGACCCGGAAGGATATGAAAAGGTGATAAAGACTGGAAGAAAAAAAACACAAAGAAGAAACCATTAGAGAATGAAAAGAAAGAACAAAGAGAAAGTGTGTGTGTGATTTATCAATTACAAACTGAAATTTAACAATTGGAACAAATTATTAATTAAACTCCACAACAATTTTATTTTCAGTCACCTGAGAGTTTGTACCTAATTTGACCGGGAGATATTAGCTCTAAACGTAATCTTGCTTACACGCCCGTATCAATTAAGGCATAGCTAAATTTGCAGGCGGTTTTTTATACCTCCTATTGCCAAGGTATAAATTGTCACTCAAATGTCGTGCTAAACTATATAATTAAGTAAACAAATTATACCGATAATCAAACTATTCTTTCCCGTCTGGTCTGATATTCACTTGTCTTCAGCTATAATAAATATAACTTCCGTAAACTGGCTATCCGGTTATTTTAGCCTCCTAAGCAATAGATACATCCGTTTTCAGCAACAATGACGCAAGAATAGAACTATCATTAGAACAACAATCCTTAGACAAAGAGTATATTAATTATGAAAGAGCAATAGATTTTGACGCGTCTTTTTAAGGACTTCTTTAAACTCATTCTCAACCAATGAGCAATAATTTAATTAACTTCACTACGCGATTTTAATATGAATATTATGAGTTATTATTGCTCAACTCAATTTTTAACACTTTTCCAACAAACCCTTCAACGATGGAGTTTAGCGAAAGTAGGTGGGACGCAATTTTTGGACCCCGTCACGAACTTAATTTTGTGTTATCAATGTGCAAATTCGTATTGCTTTTCGTAAAACTAGGTGACAGGAGTATCCGTTACACTAACATTTCGGATGTTTGTGACGAGCTCCGATGGTGTCACGATCAGTACAGCAAAATTGTACATACTAATACTAGCGGTCGCACAATATTTAGTTCGTAGACTTATTTGCAGTTAGTACACGTAGACGAATTTGGCACTTCAGAAAGTATATAATAATAAGCGACTTATTTTCCGCTACTACTACAACCGGTGTGTCTCAAGTGTTCGAATTATTATAATACTCTGATTATTATTTCTCTAGTATTATTCGGTATAGCAGAAAAACCGTTAATCCTTATATCGTATAGGAGTATTTGCTTCTTGTCCTGCAATTACTCTTGTGGCATTATGATAAATATTCGTTGTAGGAGCAACGCGTTTGTTATAATTAGAAACCGACCCCGAACCTGTAGACTACCGAAATTAATCACATCGGTAGAGAATAGTGACGATACTCCAGGACGATTATAAGATTGACATCTACGCATCGACGTCGGATCGTGAGCAGTAAAAGCCTGGTTTTAAAGGTCACTAACTGTTACTATTCTTAACTTAAATAGGAGAAGCCACATCTCCGATGAAAGAAAGTTAAATCCCAAGTGTTAACGACTGTCCGCTCTCCCGTGATTGTTGACGCGACATCGGCCATCAATATTCAAAATTCTAACAACAAAAAACACAAGAATTAAAAAGCAAAAGAAAAAAATTAACTCGATTAGAAGCTCAAATAAACAATGGAAACCCCCTTTATATCAATTGAATTTCATAAATAGGATTAGGGACAGTTACTGCTTATTTATTAATTAACGAAAATAGAAGTTTACTGAATAGTTAGTTGTAGAACCTTGCTACAACTTCTCACTTATTTTAGTTATTAAGTAATTACAATCAAATCAAGAGATATAAAGTTAATTATGAGTCAATTAAACACTTTTTTATTTAGTATAAAATTGCTCATTACATTTGTACTTGCTTTGGATAAGTAAAGTCTCTAAATTCATCCCTGACGCAAAAAAAACCTGCTGAAACAAACAAAAAAAAAAACAAAAACGAACTGGTTAGAACTAGAAGACTAAATGAGTAAATATTATGATAAATATATTCTTGCCTTTTGCAATCCAAAGGGGGAGGAGTTGTATTAAGTTGAAATAATAAAACTATCATCCTCTAATTTCCTTTTCTTGGTTGTAGAACCATCATCCTCCAATTTTCTTTTCTTGGTTGCAGTTGGCACATCTGGTGAAAACAGCAAGAGCAACAACAACAATAATTGAAAAGATAAAGATTGAATAAAAATAAGAGATAATATACTGTAAACATAGAATATGCAGTGTATATATATAGGTAATTGTGAATAAAGCACTGCTAACCAGTCACTTTATACCCTGTGTATGCACTACTCTATGTCTCCAATGGTCACAAAGTAGTGAATGCTAGTAATGCATCTCCCAAAAATTTTTTCTGCCAGTCAGTAAACCTCCTGCTGCTTTAACACACTCCTCTCTTCTGAATAAATTACCTTGCAAAACTCTTATCTCTTGAAAGACTCCACACTTGCCCTGCCACACTTCCAAACGCATTATCGCGGTCCGCTGCAGGACACTCTCTAACTTTACCAGCATCTCCCTTTTTTCCTTCTCATCAACGTCAAGCATGCCTGTCAGAATCTTGCTGTTCAACTCCTTCAGCAAGTCCCCATTCCCCCCGTTATAAAACTTCTTTAATGCGCTCTTTGCCTTGTTCAGCTTATCCTCTGCCTCGTCCACTGTCTTCTTGTATTCTATAAGTTCGTCGACAGTAGCCATGTGTAAAGTGAGCAAATTTTTTGGACAAGTCACGAGAAAATTTGTATGAATTGGCCACGCAGCAATAAGTGACGGAAAAATAACTATTTTTAGTTGTTTTGATAGACTTTCTCACTATGTTCTTTCTTATTTTTCACCCATAATGATATCGACTTTAAAGTTTTAGTCTTGGGACTCATTTTAAACATTATCCACTGTAGAAGCACTGAGGTATCCCTGTAATAGTAAATAGCCGATTTTTTTTGCTATTGACTTCGGAATTGTTTGATTGGTCAAAAATTCAAACGACTGGATTGTTGAAAAAATGTAGCTAATTATGAAAAAAAAAGTAGGAACAAGTATAACCATTGCGATAAATGCAGTAGATAATTAGGCTTCATAAGTTGATTAAAATGTTGACACGAGTTAAAATATGTGAGGAATGCGAAGACAAGAACATGCTCTAAAATTTATGTTATTATTATTTAATTTGGATCCGGGTGATTTTGCGAGTAGATGTCAGAGGAAAATGGGCACTAAAGTGATAACAACCTTTCCCCCAGGCAAAAAAAAAGTAAATTGGTTACTGCTGTTCGGGTTACTGCTGTTCGGGTGAAACTGAAAGCGGGTTACTTTCTTGAGGTGGCTTATAATAAAATATTAACATTCGTTATTTATTATTAGAAATGTTGCATTATTGTTATTATTTGTTCTTTATTTTGTACCGATATTTTGATATAAGGTTCCCTAGTGACTAATGAGATATGTTACGGAATAATTATTTATTAATGTTTCAGTTATCGTATTATTCTCTGAATTGACACTTGGCATGTAAATTCTCCGCAATTAACAAGACAAACAGCAGAGTGTTCGCTTTGTCGTAACATCTTGAAGGGAAGCGTGAGAAATGTTTAATTTAGAAAGACTGCGATTATAAGATCTTATGTTAATACAAAAAAGGCGTTCGTAGTAGTAAAGCCAATGTATAACACCGAGAGTTTAGTATACTCGTTCAATACAGCAAAAGTTATTGTAAATTTATAGTTATTTTGTTTAAGTTAAATGTCAATGAGGGAAAACTTGGACCAAAATGTTGGAGCCATAGGGTGTGATAGAGAAATGCGGATACTCTTGATAAAGAAAAATATTGACGTTGAACCTAACCATCATAACTAGTTATGTTTATTGTATAATGGGTATTAAATATTTTATACAAAAAAATCAACCACAATTTTCAAACATATTCCAGAGGTTAATAATTGATGAGCCGACGCATGTTGGTTTTAGCAAGATAATTACTCTAAGCATATTAATATGGCTCAACTTGCCAAATTATTATTTCTCGTAAAAAGTTCTGTGGTTATTGACTGGGCCTTGGTCTTAATTCATTAAAAAATTCTGAAAGGATCCACGGATGCTAAAAATTTAAAATTGGCCAATTTTATAGTGAAGAAATGGAGTTTAATTTCAAAAGCCATGTCAAATAAATGTAGTCTGTTTAATGAAAACAAATCCCATATTTTTTTTTCTCAGTAAATGTCCTTATCAAAGCTATCATGTGATGTTGTACCTCAGTTGGTCAGTTCTGGACTGAGTGACTAGGTTCCGAACCGAGACAGGTCCCAAACTCAGACAATGATAACGATTCGTGTCACACTATATTATCAGGTACCTGACCTTCGGTGATATATTAGATTAAAAGTGTTGTATTTATAACAAATAGTGTAGAAAGGCCTATGAAGGATACGCCTATTGCCTAAAGATTCCATCAGTAAGTATACTACGAAACACGAATTATGAAAGACGACAGTCAACGTAAAATCATTCGTCTAACAAAACTATAATAAAGTTGGCTAAGTTGGTGGCCTCATCACTAAACATCGATATCACAGGGCCCTATTATTGGAGTGGCAAAGATTAACAATAACAATCAATTCTCTTTCCATTTTTGCATTAGTTCTTGTAGTACTTCACCAATGGCAGTGCCATTCAAGCTATAATAAATGATCATATATATGCCAAAGCAGAAATTGGGGTTTTCTACTCTACTAATTTATTATTCTGGTCGCTATATTAATTAAATAAACATTGATATCTCATTTAGACAACTGATAGAGTAAGTGTCCAAATGCTAATTAAAATAAGCTAACCTCCCCGATATACTGTATTTGATTACCACTGGTGAATCATCTTTAAAGATAGGCAATTCGATAAAAACTTGCTCAGCAGTTGTTGTATGCCGTCGTCAGATATATATGATCTTATGTGCAAGACGGAGAAGAATAATTCTGAGAATAATATATGGTATGCCATTTATCATAATGATGTAAAACCGTCTTGAGAATGAGAATCTACTACTACTACTACTACGAGGATTTGCCAAACCCGAGAAACAGTCACGATTCAGCTGCAGGTATGAAGACAACTAATTACGTGTTTATATAAGTCAATTTACAAGTCTATTGCCTCATTATTACCCTAAATCGATGTCCGTAGTTATTGTAGCTCAAACATAAATATAATGACAAAGTGTTTCGTTTTCTTGCACCTTATTTGAATAACTTGCTAGCCAACAGACTTTTTGATACGATCTCACACGTTTAGAGCGTGGGAGCTTGCCATACATTTAATTATCGCTTTTTAATTTTACTTATTATAGCACAGATGTATCAACATCCGAGTCTCTAGCCGTGCCTCAAAACGCCTCTTCAGTGACAAGCATTTCTTCCCAAACGAATACAACTGAACTCGAATACGAATACTCCTCTACGGGTGATGATACAAAGAGCATTGGCTCAAGTATGTTGATATCAATTGGTATAGCGATTGGTTTGACGATACTTGTAATGGTTATTGGCTTACTCGCTGCTTGCGTGCAGTCATGCCGCACTTCGCATAGAAATGCAAGGGTTTAGTAGCCAATGTTCATAATATGGCTTGTCGTAGAATAAGTGCCCAATGAAATCATCCAAGCTATCGACAAAACTGTTAATACATAGTAATAGAGTTTATTAATATTATTGTTAGAATAGATTAAGATGTATTGTTAATATTAATTAAGTAATGTTACAATAAATGTAAGACTAAAATGAAATCGGATGCATTCCTCTGGAGCTCCTTTAACCGCCTTTCCTTCCCGACATAAGGTACAATGTTACCTTAGTGTATTGTACGGTTGTATTGCAGGATAACAAAACTATGAACAAATCGAATAAATGTGCATATTCTATAAATATTGCACCAGATCATTTTTTAGAATCGCTCGAACGACGCTCGCATTGTTGCAATAGTAACAGTAGAGGTGTGTTTCGGTATATACTGTAAAGGAACTTTAGCGATATGCCAAAAGAGCAGTCTCAGGTTTTGCATTTGCTTCTCTCCGTTCTTACATATCTATACATATTACTTACACCGTCTCCTTCTCGAAAACGGTTGTTCTACTAATGGAAAATGTTGTTCGCGAATCGGTCAACTTCACCAAACTGCAAGATAGTCTGTACGCTCTCACAACCGACACGTATATCGCCACTGTAGCTCTGTAGGTGTCACCCTTAAAAGAGTGAAAACAACTGTCAGTCGCGTAGCCATGTTTGTGTTTGAAATACCGAAGCTCAACATGACGCGAACAATGGATCATATGGGATTGCATATCATGTGACATGTTTGAAATTAATTTAATATTAATGACGACCACTTTCTTTTTTTTCCCATACTCGCTGTAATGTCAACGGTGACTTCTAAGAACAATTGAAACAGCAGGAGGACTAATAGTGCAACCAGACGCCTCTGTGGTGAAACATCTCCTTGCTCATGTTCAATAAAGAACTCGAAAACTCTCCTTACTCACCCGTGTTTCCTACTCTCTAAAGTAATCAGAAGGCAGCTTCAGCTTTGATATAATATCGGCTAAAAGGATCGACATGCGATCTGCAGAAACAGGAATGTTCTAAAATTACAGACACGTCTGTTAAAGTTTATAAATGAAGCCTTCCCGGAATCATTGTAACGGATTCGGTTCAGTCGGTCTTAGTTACCTATTCTCTCGTTGGCAGATACACACCGTCGCTTCTCCTATCTTTGTGATTTAATACATAATATGTATTGCATGCGCGTAATTCATGTGATCGTAGTCACGCGTCTGTTTGTTTTGCTTGTTGTCGTGATTCGCGTGGTTGCTCTGAACAAACACGTGTATCGTACCACCATAATAAATGATACGCGTGCCATGCATATCACTCGACCAACCAAATTCCGATATGAATTCTCACCTGCAAAATTTGTTGCTCCTCACATCAAATAGTAAACTCAGCAATTGGTGAAGTATCAAAGGAATTTTTTTTCTTATAAATAGCCCACACCCATCATTCTTCCCTTTGTCCGCAATAACTGCTCTGACGTTCTATCGCCACTTTGTGTTATTACCTTTTGCGTTACTACCAATACAACCAAACAGATATCAACTTACTGAAACGTCACTATTTTATTTAATAACCATGCCCGGCCAGAACACAAACACTCGCTCCGGCAGGAAGTCTGCTTTACGAGAAACAGACAATAAGGAGAACCACAAACCGAATACACCATCGGTCGATAAGCCGTCGATGAAAGAAAAAGACGGCTCTGACGCACTAGAATATGAAAAGAACGAACCTCTCTTACAACCCAACCCCAGGCGATTTGTACTGTTTCCCATAAAATATCAAGAAGTATGTTGGTTACACTGATCTGCATTGCGTATGACTGTTTACTCCACATGACGTATTGACATTCTCTCAAATACCAGATTTGGCACTTTTACAAAAAAGCCGAAGCATCCTTTTGGACAGTGGAGGAGGTCGACTTATCGAAAGACCTTAACGACTGGGATAACAAGCTGACCGAAGACGAAAAATATTTCGTTTCGCACGTATTGGCATTCTTTGCAGCGTCTGACGGAATAGTGAATGAGAATTTGGTCGAAAGGTTCAGCAATGAAGTACAAATACCAGAAGCAAGGTGTTTCTATGGGTTTCAGATAATGATAGAGAATATTCATTCGGAAATGTATTCACTGTTGATCGACACGTATATCAAGGAACCAGCGCAGAGAGAATTCCTATTTGACGCAATCGAGACAAGTAAGCAAGATTTAAGACTAATCGGGGAGGGCATGTTGTTCAAAGTTTACAATAGATGAGATCTCGATATTGTGTACCTATCCGATAATGATCCTTAATTGTAATAAGTTTATTTTTTGTAACATGGTACTAATGGCATTAGATAATTACGCCGCTCTAGATGTACTTGTAACTATTATTCATTCATATTTTAATCTGCCTTGATTATATAGTTCCATGCATCCGCAAGAAAGCAGATTGGGCACTTCGCTGGATCGCCGATCATAAAGCCTCCTTCGCCGAACGTTTGGTTGCATTTGCTGCAGTTGAAGGAATATTCTTTTCTGGTGCCTTCGCTTCCATCTTCTGGCTCAAGAAACGGGGCATGATGCCCGGACTAACATTCTCCAACGAACTGATTTCGCGTGACGAGGGACTCCATTGCGATTTTGCTTGCCTTTTGTTCTCTCATCTACGCATGCGACCAAGTCAAAAGAAAGTGGAAGCAATAATTGTCGAAGCTGTATCCATAGAGCAAGAGTTTCTTACCGAATCGCTACCGGTTGATTTGATTGGAATGAATTCGACGCTGATGAAGAAATACATTGAATTCGTTGCTGACAGGTTATTGGTTGCTCTCGGATGTCCAAAGCATTACAAGAGCGACAATCCGTTTGATTTCATGGATTTAATTTCATTACAGGGGAAGACGAACTTTTTCGAAAAACGGGTATCTGATTATCAAAAAGCCAATGTTATGAGCAGAGTAACAAGCTCAAACCCGTCAGATAACACATTTACACTTGACGCTGATTTCTAATTTAAAATATTAATTAAAAACGGACATTTTATTTACTTTACTTTTTACTATTACTACATTAAACCAATTACATTATAAGACGTAGTTTGTACGTATATTTCAAATTACTTTGATAAGTATGTGGTACCAAAGAATGTAATAATTCCAATCCCAAATTTAGTAAAGAGAACGTCCGATCCCGACTTCTAAATTCGCCCCCTGGAAATGTTCAGATTAAAAGCCCGCCCTTTCTCATAGCAAACGCACTATTCCCCAGAGCTAAAGAAAACCATGAATTCCGCTTGGAATTTTATGTCATGAGTTTTCTGGTTCTATTCATGAAGCAATTGCACCCTGCCTAATACGAGTTTGTCAATAAGAGTTACTCCACGCAAACTAACCAAACACCTGTGAAATAGTCTTGACGAGTAAGGGAATATCGTTCGTTTTGTCATATATAACCCTGGCTGCATAATAAGCTCACCGCATATAACACATTAACGTATTGTTCCTCAGATTACTAAAGTTTCTCATAATAGTATTTGTTACAACCATCATTACCATATTTCAATTTCTCTTACTCCCCGCTTTTACTCCTCATATATAGCTTTCGCATTCCCTTTTTTTTTTTTTTTATTCTTCCCGTTTGCTAAATTAATAGCGAACCACCACTTTATAAATAACAAAAAAAAAAAGTCAAGTTAATGATAATGCTAGCTAATGCCCACCCAATACAATCTTTCATTGAACATGAAGAAAGCTGGGAAGACGTCGAATTCCCAGTGTCTTTAATACCTCACGAAAAGTTGTCAGTTACAACACGTGAGCCGTTTCCGGATTTTAGTGAAGAGGAAGATGATGAGGAAGAAGATTCATTCGGATCGGATTGCAGTACATTAATAGCCAACAAGTTTCATTCACAAAGTACATTAATAACCAACAAGTTTAATCCACAAGCCGTCCAGATTAATGGCAACATGATGTTTGACCCAGTGAAAAAGCAGTGGTCAAAGATAAAACGCCCACATGACGAAGAGTCTGATAGTTCTGATGACGATGACTGGCTAGTAGATGACAATAAAAAGGAGGAAGAAGATCAGTTTAAGGTTGGAGGGGAATTCGATATTACTCCGGGATTGGAGGCGACGTTGCTTGCTGCCGAAAGACAGCATGGTAAAGATATAATGAAATGGTATCCAGCACCTCGAATTCCCAAGAATGAGGAGAGGTTTGGATTGAAAAATATGACTGTTCTTAAGGGACATTTGTATGAGATCAGAAAGGTGGGTAAACGGAAAAGAAAGGGAGCGCAAGACTTTTTTGGATGGTTCAAGTGTGGCAATCGTTAAAATCCTGCCCATCATAATGTATGTCAACGTTGGTGTTGAGACATAAGTTGTTATAGACTCGATGACTGTTTGGTTAACTGACGTTCTTTGAATCCTCTGAACAGGTGCCTCCCGCTCGCAATTCTCCTAGTCGTTCATCCCGTCGCTTATCCCGTCGCTCATCCCGTCGCTCATCTCGACAATCTGCCGGTACTCGTCGTTGGCGTTAAGCGAATCTTGTATGCATTGCTAAATGTGATTTTTCCATATTAACCTCCACCAAAGCACTTCATCGCATATAATTCTGCATTCTGCATTCTATTCATTCTGTACTTTTATGTCAGTATCATTACTTATTGATCGTTCATTTATTTTTTACCTGCGTTAATTAATCCGTTAATTAATTACATTACATTCTTGTAAAATCTGTAAATAGACATTTTCACGTACTTAATCAAGCAATTCGCACGTTTCTATTTGCAAGATGAGGTGCTAATTCCATAATTATGAACACATCTGCGCGCAATCTCTGATAGATAAATAAATTGTTCAAAAAAGTCAATTACTTCAAAGATTTATCGTGTGTTCCTTTTGTCAGTTTCTTGACAAGACGTTTTAAGGTGAGAATCTCTAGCAATTAATAGGCATCAAGTAAATGTATTAGTTATGGCAGTTTATAATAAGCGATGATGTCACACGATAGTGTGAATGAGGATGACGATTGGCCATCACATTCGACCTTCAATGATGCTTGGAACAGTTTCGCGTCGATTAGCAAACTTCTGCTCTGTTGGTATTTATTAAAGTTGAATACGCTAGCTCTGCCTTATTAATCTATTCAAACTCTGAATCTCTCCCAGTCAGGTTTTATTCCTTCGAACGTTAAGCCGTCTCTCCGAATATATAACTTGCGTCAAGCCTCAACTTTACCTGTAGTCACCGTTCATCCTACAAATATAAGAAATCCTCCGCAATGGACACCGAAACAGACTGCGATTGTTGCGTCACTGATAAGGCGATATTTCGCGACTTCGTATAGTTTTAATACGTACAATATTGTGAAGGAATTGGAAGAGAAGGGATTTACCAGAGGACAGTCTGTGGCTATAATGAAGTGCTTTAGAGCTTTATTATTAGATACGTCTACAACACTAAAGTCGCAGATGCTTGCAAAATCTGGATTGGATAATGTAAGTGGAGCTATATTGACAGAATGGTAGCAGGATTGACATTCTTCAGTCTTGCCCTATCACTATTAACTAACCGTTCTCTTTTTTACAGGAACTATATCTCTTCCGCGCAGCTCTTAGCGAGCTTAGGACAGAAATGCAGATTTTACGTAAAAACGATACCGCTGCTCTCCTCTCCCAAACGTCCCAAATCCAACGAGATCTCAATGCGATCTCCCGCCGCATGACTGACGATATTGCAACATTGAAAAACGAGATGCAGATCGATTTCAATAATCGAAGGGACGATATAAGGCTTGACCAGAAGAAAATGCAGTTAAAATTGGAAGAAATGAATAATCGGTGTATGATTGCTTTAGGGGAAATAAGAACGGCTGTTGAGGCGCTCAAGTGGGAGACTACGAGGAAAGGAATAAGTGAGTTAAAGGGAGGTTGATGAAATTAATGAGGGACGTTTAATTACAATTACTGATTGATACGTGTTGGGTTATTTATCGTCTACAGTAGCAATATTTGGTATAGGGGTGTTTAGTTTGTTGGTCATGTTTGTTAAGGAGAAAAACGCTCGAAAACAGCAGACGACAAATAAGGTATCGACATTTCCCGAACTGCAAGATGGCTGAAAAGTAATGCGAAAATGTCTTTATTTTCAAAACTTATGTTACAACATCGAAATAAACTATTTCATTCCTTCAAAGTAGTGACCGTCTCTATCTATGCAAAGTTGTAACCTACGCCAATCCTCAAACGATTTATGGTACTCGTCTTTTGATATACTCGAAGTAATTGATTGAACGGCCCCGCGCAAGATTTTCAACTTTTTACTTTTTTGATTCTAGGAACAGCAGGGACTGTAGGGTGGAAGAATACTACTACCGTTTTCCTTTTTCAGATACTTAGTGACCACTTTTGAAGTATGTGGCACAGACTTATCGTGATGAAGCATGACATATTTCTTTTATATTTCTGGTAAAATCTTATCGGCATACCTTTTGGCACCACTATTGATTTAGTAACAGAGACCGAAAGTAACAAATGTATGGCATGTGTGGTGTGAATAGTATGTGAATGCATTGGTTATCAGAAAAAAGAATAGCAATTCACATATTACACCCCCACACGGTCATCTTTCCCGTTATTCACGATGACAGATTGATGGCCGCACGCGCGCTACACTGATGAAGTCAGCGAGTTTCTCCAACCTTGGCCGGGAGGCGGATAGCAAGTATTAATATGTACAGTATCTCTATTGGGGCGATCAGAATGTGAAGTGATTATTCCATTATTTGTTGTCAAAGAAATCAACGACCTGGGCTTAAAAACCCACGACATAGTAACTGACGGAACTTTCATCAGTATTTCGAACTTGACCCGAAGGGGAGATGCAATTAATTGGTTTATAACGATATTAATGGTTATGCGGATCTTATAATATTTACAAGCACGTTACACAATAAACACGTGGTTTCGATATACAACAAAATTGCCTCCAATACTCAATAAAGAGAATACTCGACATCAACTACCTTTTTCAACAATTTCTTTCTTCTAGCATGGATCCCTATCGACCTCCTCCATACGGTACTTCAATTACCTTATTTTGTTTCTGTGCGCTACAGCTTTCTTCACCTAGCCATCCAAGTCTGCAATCTCATTGATCAGTTCCTTCTTCCTCTTTCTGATCTTTAAGCGCCGTACCGGCCGCCCTATAACATGCCGGGCAGTATGCCAAGTGGAATGCCAAACTTTGGCCAGCCAATGCATAGACCAGGCTTTGTTCCAGGTCCTTTTCACGGACGACCAGGGTTTGGCCACCCGCCTCGTTCAGGCTTCGCCGTTCAAGTTCCCGGAGGACCGGCAGCTGGCAATTCCAACGAAACAGAAAAACTCACAACCCTTTTTATTGGTGGCATCTCGACCGGCGTAACTGACGAATGGATGGAGAAAGTTCTCAAGGTAATTAAGCCCGTTAGAGAATACGTATTAGTGGATCGAAAAGAAAAAAAAATAAAATTAAAAATAAAACAAAGGGGAGCGGAGTGAAAAAAAAACCCATCGCCATTATTTGTCAACAAGTTGACGATGTTTTACCCAAAACTTCGAAAGGAATCATTGCAATAAAGTATTGGGTATTTATTTGGGAACTACAACACCTTCAAAAAGTCTGTGCTGGCCTTGGACGTTTTAGTCGAACTCTAACTTGGCGAAGGTTTGGTACCAAACTTAAATTTTTGACCTTCGAAATTGATTGCGACGAGGGAAGACCGTGTCATAGTCGTTTGAAGACTATAGAACGCAATTTCATAGTGTCGGAAATTATATCGTTCCTTTGCGTGTGGCTTATTTTAACGTTGCTAACCTTTTTTGTTCCTGATACCTATTACTTCTCTCCGCATGGAATTTAGACGTGCGGCGCGTTGAAGGCGTGGAAGAGGGTTAAAGATCAATCAGGCAATCCAAAGGCATTTGGATTTGCCGAATATGCTAACGCCGACAGTGTCTTGCGAGCATTACGAGTATTGGGGGGCGAGGGCGCAGGAGAGGATAGAAAAGATAATGGTGTAGTTTTACCTGCATTGGAAGAAGGAGCGTCACCAAAGAAACTCTTAGTAAGTTAATTACTATGCGTTACTTATTCTACCCGAGTCACTATATGAATTTAACGATTGAGATTGTGTAATAGGTCCGAGCTGATGAAGAAACGAGAAAATATCTCGATCAATACGAAGCCGCAAGACCGAGAACAGCGGTATGTACACACTGGTAGAACCTCAGTTCCAAAATTTATTAAGTTTTTACTTTTTGTATTAATTCTGTTGTGGGGTTATTTTGCTTTCTTTTTTTCAGCATGATAGCGAACAAGACAAGAATGCACTACTCGCAGTCATAGCTGTTATCGAAGAGATGACAAAACCACAAGACCAATCAACTTCCCCGTCATCAAAATCTCTGCAAGAGGACGCTAAATCAACAACATCTTCACCGGCGGCTGAAAATTTAGAGAAAAATGAGGAAACAGATCTTCCTGCTGATTTACCACCAGAGCAGAAAGATCTTATATATCGCGAAATAGCAATATTTAGAGAACGTGCAGCACAACGCGAACGAGAGCGTCGACGAGAAGATGAAGAGCGGGCTAATCGTCGAGCAAAGGCAGAAAAAGACAGAGAGGAACGACGCCGTGGGAATGGGGAAAGGGATAATAGAGATAGACAATTTGGACAATACCAACAGGCAGTAAATTTTGTTCCGGCTCGTGAGGATAAACATGATTATGTTTTAGACGATGAAGATGAAGAACGAAGGCGACAAGCCAAGAGGGAAAAAGAGTTAGAGATGGCCTTTAAGGAGGTTGGTATGAATAATTTGGTGAACGAGTCTACTCTGCAAAAGTTGTAAATTTACAATTCATTGTTTAATTCAAACCCATCGTACATTTGAACTTTATTATTGTCTAGAGAGAAAGACGTTGGGAGCAACGCGAAGCAAAATTTGCAAGGCAGTACGAAAGGGAAATGCGACAAGAAGCAGATCAGAAGGAAAAGGAAATACGTGACAGAGAAATAATGGCAAGAAAACTCGCTGAATGGAACGATGATGTTGAAACAGAGCGTGGCACAGAACAATATTACAGAGATCGGTATGGTGGTTAAGTGTTTGTATTATTAAACATCGTTTTATTCTCGTGTCCATTTCTTATGACTGTCTATTGCTTAGGTCTCGATGGTGGTACCATAGACAACAAGTGAGAGCTCGCGAGCTTGCAGCGGACGAACAAGACCGCCTTCAAGAACAAGAAGAAATGGAAGCGGAAAAACGACGACAACAAAGAGAACGAGCACTTGAAGAACGTAAACAAGAAGAATTAATAGAGAATGAGAAAGTGACTAAACCTCTTTCCGAGGCAGATACAAATTCTACTCCTAATGTACAAGATGCAAACAACTCTACACAAACGAACAATGGTAGTGTCAAAGCAAAATTAACACTGAACATAACAAATAAACGACGAGCAGCGGTTATGACTGCTGCTGCTGATGACGAAGAGTCTGACGAAGATGAATCTGAGACCAGATGGAAGAAGCGAGCGCTTGTGCCGTTAGAGTATAGCGATGAGGAAGACGATGAGAAGAAGAGCGAGGAGAGGAAAAAGAAGATTCGGGAGTTGGTGAATACTATTCCAACAGAGAAGGAAGAATTATGGAAGTGGGAAGTAAAATGGGACGAATTAGATGAGGTATTGTTTTTGATGTTTCTGGAATAAATTCACTGCTACTAAACAAATCTCATTAATATTATGTTGTTTGGTTCGCGTCATGATAGAATATTCTTAATAAGAAATTACAACCGTTTGTAAGCAAGAAAATTGTACATTATCTTGGAGAACAAGAAGACGAGCTTGTATCATTTGTGATGGACCAATTACGCCGTAAAAGACCAGCGGATGAACTTACAAAGGAGATGGAATCGGTAACTCTCAAGCTCTTATTTAACAGTATAAATGTTTTTGTTTTTGCTAATATTATTTTCATGTAGACGCTGGATGAAGATGCAGAGATTTTTGTAATGAAATTATGGCGAATGCTTATATTTGAGACGGAAGGTAAAACGCGAAAAATCTAAGCCGATGGAGGGGAAATGTTGAAGAAAAGAAAGTTGGTGTCTTTGGATGATAGTATGTGAATAATAAATAATAACCCGGTTGTACAGAAAGGAATTTCCTAGTTGGGACTTGAGCAGACAAATCATGTGACTTCGAATACTGTAAGACTTTACTGGAAGCGCGAAAAGGTCAAAATCACGACGATCTAGTAAGCAGCAGTATTATCTAAGAACATGCAACGTGATTTACTCCAAGTCTCCTTCATTTGGTAACCTTGCTGGGGCCAGGATAACCCAGTCGTCTATGAAGCCCACTAAATAGCTCCAGATAATCTGGTTCGTTGTCGGGCGTAATAACTCCGTGACGAATCAAGAAATCAATAACAACTGCAGTGGCAAAGCATAAAGCATAAAAACAAGATAAGACCAACAAATAGAGTTTTAGTACTCTTGAAATTTTGAGCGAATATTTTAATGAAAGAGTTTACAAACCTAATCCACAGTTTGGTTTGAATTCACCATTACGTAAATGTTGTTCGAGCTGTTCGTTTGAACAATAATAGTTATTTAACTGATATACAAGAACGTAAGTAAATCGCATATGTGTTATTATATCTAATGAATTACCTCGTTTAAATCCCAAAGATAAAAACATTCGACCTCATCATCGTTTGGCTTGGGTACAACGTCAACCGGTAATTCCAAATCGTAGATATATCTAAGGTTATAACGATATACATATTTTAGCCCGCCTTAAATTACTGTTGATTCTCCAAGTTTGTACAGACACTCAACTGTGTCTCGGGCTGTAATTCTGTTCGAGTAGCATAGAAATAAGCTATAGCTCCAACAGATTGCGCCTTTTCGGCAATATGACTAGGTAGACTAGCCTCCTCCATTGCTTCTTTTATCAGAGTCTCTTTAACAGATTGTGTATGTGTGATGCCACCCGCTACTGCATTATCTAACCAGCCCGGCCATGATGGTTTACTAGATGCTCGTTTGCCAATCCACATTTTCAGTTTACCGTCCGACATGCGGGTGTATGCGTTGAGGTGAACACCGAACGTAGATATACCAAAAAGGTTCGAAGCAGCGCGTTCAATTATGAACGCTACATTATTAGTGTTTGATGGGTCACCGTAGACTGGATAAAGTTCGTCGCGCCAGCCTAATAATAAAGTACGAAGAAAGTACCATTAGGGGGAGGGACGATTAATTTGAATAACAAAATTGAGACTTTGCCTCACCACGCAAGTGTACGAACGCATCCTCTTCCCTCCACGTGTCAAACAATTGCTTAATGACGGCATTTCTCTCATCGAGCGTATTAATTTCCTTCCCGAACGTTACAGATTTCTCACTTATATCAAACGGTTTCACTATAAATCTGTTATTGTACTCTTTTAATTTCTCAACAACGTCCGGGAATAGCAAGCCTATTTTCCTTCCAAACAGTGTAAATGGTATTAATTTTGATTTCGGTATATGTTGATCATCGTCATCGTAGGGAAAGCAGTCGCATTTTCTGACCAGTTCAATCAATGAGGGCATTTTTGATGAACTGGGTATACGAGAAAAGAGAAAGAATGAGAGAAATTCATTGTAATGGATAAATTTTGATGGAAGTTTCTCAAAATGGCAGCAATTGTCCGATGGGGGTCATACCTGTTGCAGTCTCACCTATTAGAATGGATATTTGGGACATGATGGGGGGAAGAGGAGAGGAGAAACAATGATTGATTATCTCATTGGCGCCATCTTTGGACAAAAGATTGGTAAGTGCTATCATAAGAATAACAAGTCACATGAGAGCCTTACAGAGAGATAAGAGTATTCACATATAGAAAGTCGGGTCTCATCACACGAGGTTTATTACGTCATTAATGATAGGCCGTCAAAGAAAAGGGCGGGCTGTACCCTAGCACAATACCTTTTATCTTTACGTTTCGCTTTAAAACTCAAAGATGTTTGTAATACATACAAAGAAAGAGGTGGGGGGAGTGTTTATTTATCGAACGGTTAGATGAGCATATTACATACGAGCATTATATTTAATTGGACGGTTGAGTTTTTTTTTTTTTTTTTTCGCGCTCTTTTCGTTGAATAGACAATTCAGAACCCCCCCTTTGCGACCCCTTTTTTGCAACCCCTTTTGCAGTTCACGTTAGGGATTTCAGCTCCTGAATATTATTAGAGTTGGGGCTTGTGCATTGTCCATCATGGTTTATTTCCTATGAATATATAGAAAAGAGATGTTGATAGTCACAAAGATGATCTTGTACAATTCTTGCGATAATCGGGATATTTTTGACAGAAGGTAATTCTTTCGAGTTGACATTGTCCCTCTTGTTCCATAAATAGCCCAAAGCATACGGATAATAAAGCATAAACCAATAATAGACCGCAGTGTTCCAAAACATTGCCGTCAATTGGAGATGCCAAATGCAAGGCATGTGGGAGGTCGTGTGATGTACCAAAGTGAGCATTGAATCTTATCTAGTATGCATATCGTCTTGAAAGCGGTCGGAAGCGAGAACATTTGATTTCCGTCCCAAATCGCTTGGCTATGGTTGGTGCGAGCGTAACCGTAACCGTCGTAACCGTAACCACAACCGCAACCGTAACCGTAACAGTACACGGACAGCACCCTCGCACTATCACTATCTCACTCAATTCGGTAAACTCGGCCCTTTTATCCCCTTTCCCAGCGCAGAAGTAGAATTTTTGACGGAATTATGGAAAAACCGACAGCTTTTGTAACCGATATAATGGATATTTTAAATAGTTATTTTTTCTCAGCCTTGCCCTAGTCTAATCCATAGTCGGCACGAATCGGAACATAATAACGAATTAAACAATAAACAAGTCATCAAAGAGACAATAAAAAAAGCAAGCTTTGGCTTTTTGGCTGGCGCTTTTTTCCATTACGCCCAAATAACAATGAGCATCAATCATGTCCATCGCATCTCTTCTTTTTTGCCTTCCTTCTGGGAAAAAAAAAAAAAAGGCCGAACCTCATTCGAGTACCAATAACCGCTTCATATCCATTACTAGACAATAATCCAAATAATAGCATGATCAGCATCGGTAATTAAAAAGACATACCCGGAATATGAAATCAAGTGGGCAATATACAGATATAATGGCAGACTACTCTTCGTAACGGACTCATTCATGCTCATGCCCATGCCCATGCCATGCCCATGCCATATCCTGCTATTCTGAACCATTGCCATACCTACATTGCCAAATTATGACTTCACAATCATTCTGTCAATGTGCAATCTTCACGCTATCCTACCCCCAAAGAGGAAAAAGCCATCCTGTGCATTTTCAGGTGAATCTTCTTTGCCACTAATAAACATGGCACCAATCAGTTGTACGCCCTTGAGAACGTAAGTACTACAAATATGTACAAAGCATGTCCCAACCAGGTGTAATTTTAAACTTTGCCTATTCGATATAACATATTCCGGACTGTGTTTATTTTAACGCGAAGAAAAAATTAAATTAATTCCGAATTTCTACTCGGCATATCACAATATTAATATGCTCCTTTGTAATATGGTGACGATGACCGTGATGTGATGTACAAACACAACACTCGCCATAAAATGCTCCCAACCTTGCCTATAATCCACTCACTTTCTGTTCCTCGTTATCTTTTTTACTTTTTCTTCTCTTGTAAATAGTCTCGTTACGGAAATCTCCTTGATTTCCAAACTATATATATACACACATATATATACTCTCATATATACATATTTATAAAGTACTGTCAACATACTCAGACTAAAATAAAAATATCTAAAAAAATAAACCTGAAAGAAGCGGCGAACTATAGCACTTCGTCTTGACGATTATGACTTACGCTGTCTGAGGGACGATCAAATTCTCATGTTATCTTACACTTTTCACTCTCATCGACGACGTGCTGCAAGCGAATATACAATACCGTTTGACTGTAACGAAACAAAAACTTATTACACGAAATCTATACCTCTACTAGTCTTGAATCTAGTCAAATTAGTAGAGGCAAGAAATAAAGAACAATAAAAGAAATAGTGCCTCTTTAGTCATGGAGGAAATTCAACAAGTTTGTGTTAGAGCCGCCGAACAGTTATCAAGTGGAAACGTAAAGGTGAGTATGCTTCCTAAACATGCCAACTCCTAGCAAACAACGTCTACATGAAAACTATGTCTTGGACGTGTATTGACAATAACTCCCCGCTCGCTTTGTCTGCCCGTTGATACAGGATGCATATTTCACTTATATAGGTGCACTTGACGTGGCCTCGAAGGAACTGCATTCGATAAAATTTGTAAATAACGGTAAGTTTACTCTACCTGATCAGAAAAGAGACGACAGAACGAATCGGCTCGGCACGTTTATCTGAAAAATGTTGTTACAAGGAGAATGTAGAGATTCGACTAGTCGGAAATGAAAAAGTTCTCCGCATATGATCGTTGCTAATACTTCTTTTTTTTTTCTCCATAAATTAAAAACTCCTCAAATGACAGCCGTGACATCGAAGCCACCGTCAGTTCCATCAATATTCAAAACACTTCAAGCATGCCTAGCCTACGCAGAAGACATTATAAACAAAAACCAATCGTCAATATTAACGTCTAGAAAAAATGCAAACCTCAATATTGCTATTTATCCACCAACACCATCGCAAGAAGATCATATCACCGACACTGCCACATCTCCCAGAGCACCTCCCATACCGCCAAAGCCAATGCGCAGATCTACTCCTTCTCCACTTTCATCTCCCAGACAATCATATAGCGTATCATCATCACCTCCTACTAAACCACCTTTACCTCCAAAACCAACAAGAACGGGAAGTGTAAGAAAGATATTAAGGGAGTTTGAAGCACAGGCTGCGGCTACAACAACCGTTACTGCAAATGATTCTGATAATGTGGATGAAGGTGGTGGTGAAGATACTGATAACGATACTGATAATTCGGATTCGGATTCGGATGATGAAGACGAGGATTCAGGACAAGGTATGTGTTGCGAGCAAACATTTAAAATTCCCGGTGTAGCAAGTCAAATATCAGACAATGCAAATAATATTATAGATAAGACAAGGACATGTATAGTGTCGACATATCTATGCGTCGGCGAAAGTCAAAGAGTCTCTGACCTTTATGTCTTGCTAGTTACCTGTACATACAAGTGTCATTACTAGTGGTGGAATTTATAACTATTATTAGACAGTTTCTTTATTGCCAACTATATCAATCGCTTCAAACAGAATGTTGCCTAATTGATTTTTATATTTCACTATTCTGACTCGCTATCGCTCCTGTTTATTACATAGGAACGTACTCGAGATCTGACAGCAATCTAAAGGTCTCATCGGATACATCTCGTCGACGTTCGGCATCACCCAATCTATCCATAATCATCAGAAAGGATTCACCAGTAGTTGACTCGGTTACCGACTCGCAAACAGATGAAGAGTCGCCGAGCTCCTCTCACGCAGCATCGTCACCACCAACATCATATTATGCATCGATGAACCAGTCAAATTCTCATCCATTGTCATTTTTGTACGAAAAGTCAAGCGTACCATGTAAGACGGTATATCCGGAGGGAGCTGTTGATCCCACAAACATGGCCGAAGCCACAGTTATTACAGACATTCACAATATGCGAGATCCAAGTTCGCCTACATCAATAACTTTTACTGATCATGTGCCGAAAATTCCTGCATCGCCTCTTTTAACATCAAATTCACGATTGGAACAAAAAATAAGAGCATTAGAAACAAAGATAGCTGAATATCGGGCTGTATCCAAGGATAGAGAATCCGGGGTAGGTATTAAAGACGATAAAGGACAATTACTATCCGATTTAAGTGATGAAGAGATATCGGATGCTATTAAAGAATTCAATACTACACTGGCTGCCTCAAGACGAGCGATTACAAAGACACATAAGCTTGTTCAAAAGGCAGCCGTTGAGTTTGATGCTTTACAGTTCCCACCCTACTTGATTGCATATCAATTGACACTTATCGAATCAGCAATATTTTTAGAGATAGATCCCGCAGCACTGTTAACCCATTCACTCAAAACACCCGATACAAAGATAACTGCATCAACGGACTTTTTCAACTATCTTACTCGGCTAGTCGAGTTGACAATATTGTCCCCTACAGAAGCAGCAACGAGAGCTCAAATTATTCATCATTGGGTCAAAGTAGCAGTTAAATTGAACGAATTACAAAATTATCAAACACTAAAAGCTATATTGTCGGCACTCGGTACACCGCCTATTATGAGACTTAAACGTACTTGGACATGCATTCCAAAGAAGAGCACAACTAAATTAGAGACATTGAATGAGCTGATGAGCGAAGCAAGAAATTATCAGAAATACCGCGAATTCATACAGAAAGAGGGATTTGCACGGAGAGCAATAGTGCCTTTTTTAGGAACATTTATCATGGATGCTACATACCTTTTAGCCGCAGTCAAGTCTCAGTCTCAATCTGGGGCAAGTCAACCTGGTAATGGACCACCTCCGACACCAAGCTCAACTAACGTATCTTCTCCTTCTTCGCCAAACATAGTAGCAGCAAGAGATGATCCTCGTGTGCAAGAACTTTTACAAACAATGCATCGTTATCAAACTGGGCCCAAGTTTTCGCCCACGCCACCAACGCCCTACGTTAAATCGTCAACTAAACACAATTCACACTTCCGCACTGCTAGTCTTAGTGCTGCTCTATATCGTGGTGGATACAAGAGAAACGAAGACGACGACGAAACACTTGAAGAAAAACAATGTCTGATTACACATTATTTATTAATTAGACCATGGATGCCTGAAAAAAGTGTTGATGAACTAAGTATATTACGTGAGCCACCTAAAAACAGGAACGGTAATACTAGTTCCTCCTCTCAGAGGAACAGTGGTGGACGCTTGTCAAGTAGCCTGGTGTCTAATCCATATTCTGAGAGCACAAGTACTGTTACAACAAGTGAAATAGGGCGGACAAGTTCAGGCGGGAGTGGTGATTCCCGACCCAACAGCATGGAAGATAGCGGTGACACTGTAGCAGCTAAATTGGAACGAGCCGTTGCTTTTAACGAGAAAGATGTCAAAGAGAAAGATAAGGATAAGAGAAATCTTACCGATATGGTTAATCGAGTCCTATTCGGACCACGAAGTAGTTTGGATAAATCACAAGATAGAGAAAAGGATAAACTGAAAACAGTCGACAGAGACCGGGATCGTAAATCGGACGAAAGCGATACTCGCGAAGATTCCTACCGCATCTACCCAGACGCAATAATGGTAAGTAGCCCAACATCAAATAAACGCCGTAGTTGGCGAACCGGGGCAAAGAAAATGTTTGGCGCACCAGAATCCGATAAACCGTACAATCGTCACTCTTCCAAGAGTGACCCACCACCATTACCAAAACCGCCAACGTCAAAACAGCATGCAAGGACATCGTCAGCTGTTTCACCGACGATCAAGTCGTCGACGTATGCTCCTACGCTACCGGCGCGTAGATCATTGGATGAGATAAGATCAGCAGCGCCACCGCCATTGATGCCTAAACCTGCAACTTTGATGCAGAGAAGTGCCAGTGCGTCGTCTGCGAGTGGGATAAGTGGTGGTGGGTCAGTGGGTGTTGCGGGTGGTGGAAGATTGAGTTTGGATGGTGCTGAAGACATTAGAATGGCATTAGCTAGAAAGGTTGCGAGCGAGGTTGTCGCTGCTGGGGGAATCCTAGAAAGGAACAGGAATGCAAGTGACTAGTGGGAATGCGGGAAAACCGAATGAAATGGCTGGGATTTAAGAGAAACTTGGTGAGGGGGTTTGGTGGCGTGGGTATGTGGTGAGAATGTGGTGGTGATGGATGAATTCCGTTATTGTACAGTGAGAGAATTGACACTGGAGAAGCGATCGTGATCTCCGGTAGCTATATATTATATCTATAAATATATACATACAAGTGTAAAAACAGGATTCACGCTAAAACGCGTTGCTATATGCTTAGCATATTCATGTAATAAAAAATGCAGTTGACGTACACTGGACTAAATGCTTGCAACGCTTGTTGCATTTACCATCTCGTTATGAAAACATGATAGCAAAGTTTTCTGGGGTGTAAAGCGATTGCATGGAAACGTTTGAATCAATAACGATAACCATCATGATAAGCCGGGTACATACTTGTACTGCCATATTAATATATACCACGAGTACGATTTATTTAATTTCCGCCAAAGCATTGTGCACTACCAGACTAATTAGGAAAAGTACAGGTTATACAAGTTTCCGTAGATATTCGCAATCGATTGTACTACCACAAATTATTATAAGGCAACTTTGTTTATATTCGTATTCACATGTGAGCAATTGTTGTCTTTCATATCCGTCACGGATCCCTACATCTCGTCTACCTCCTCTAACTCAATGTCCAAGCTGAAATCTGATAGTGGAGGTAACTGTTGAGAACTGTTTCTTGGTTTAGGCAAATCTCTAGTAGGTAGAGTGTACTGGAATATTTACTCTCCTTTTCGAGACGTGATATGGGGTTTACATCATTATAATAGATGGTATTCCACGCGTTGCTGTTAGAAGTACCTCCATCATAAATAAGGTCGCGAATGTCACCAAAAAGTGTCAATGCATCTGGACGCTTATCAGGATCAGCATCACAACACCGCTCGGCAAGTTTCTTGTATTCCTCTGGTGCGGAATCA
>CAJVPI010000260.1:0-38268 GCA_910592345.1 Paraglomus brasilianum
TTATGTATTTGATTGCTACTGGTGAACCACCTTTTAGAGATAGGCAGTTCGATAGAGATTTAGTATGCGATATTATGAGCGGACTACGACCATCGATGCCTGATTCCGCACCAGAGGGATACAAGAAACTTGTCGAGCGGTGTTGTGATGCTGATCCTGATAAGCGTCCAGATGCAGACACACTTTATGGTGATATTCGCAAGCTTATTGAAGAGATGAAAAACGACAATTCTAATGACAAGATGTGGTATACCATATATTATAATGATGTAAAACCTTTATCACGTCTCGAGAAGGAGAGTAAATATTCTAGTACATTCTTACCTACTGGAAATTTGCCTAAACCGAGAAACAGTTATGATTTTGATTCAATTGCAGGTATGACGACAGCAATTGGTTACGTGAAATAAAGTTAATTTGCAATATTAACCTCGTTCATTGTCTTATAATTTAGTGACTCAAAATTTTTGAATTATACAGTCTTACACGAATTTATTCGAGGGTTTACCCATCTTGCAATTAAATACGACGATATGCTCGACACGAGTGAGTTCCGAATAAAATTGGTGCACGATGTCGATGGGTTCGGTCGAATTTAACAGAAACTAGAAGTTTAGTATTAACTATCTGTTATTAAGCTTACCAGAGAATGTTTGAATATGTAAGAAAGATTGAGTACATTATTTAAAATAACAAGAATCAACGAATATGAGTTTGTTCTATTCGTTCGAAATAACTGAGAAACGATGCCTACCTGATTTATCAATAATAATTGAATGTTCGCTAATATCGCACAAACCAATCCTCTCTAGATGCACACACTTACGCTTGTGAAGTATGGACAGTCTCATGTCTGCAGTTTTGAAAATACATTAAGCGAGGGGTTTTGTGTCAATCCTTGTCGAATGTTAGGCTCCACTTTATCCTGACCTTTGTCAGCATACCCCAAAACAATGACAACGTCAGTGTTGAAGGGCATCGACTCTTGTCATATGAATCGAGTCGACCAGACCAGTCATCATGATCATGTATACTAGAAGATTGCTCTCCGTAGATTGCCTTCATGTTTGTCTTGCGTATGAAGCAAACGCTATCATATTGTTTAATACGAATATAACGTACCAGTGCAAGTCTTTATTAATTTTAATTTCTTGCGAAATATCAATGATGGTGATTTGGCCGAGTTGGTCTAAGGCGCCGCACTCAAGTTGCGGTCTCGAAAGAGGCGTGAGTTCGAATCTCACAGTCACCATTTGTGTTAAAATGTTCCTTTTTCCTCGAATATGATGTAACAAATTTTACTACTGATCACTTATAATACTGTGTAACGATCTATTTATAACAATATGATAGTTAACAGTGTACGCGTATAAGGTAGACGAAAGCGCGCCTTTTTATTTCCACCAGAGATGCTAGTAATTATTAATATCATAGCATCGACCATACTAATTATCGGTATGGCGAGATTATGTACTGTATCTTTGCAAATTCTGTTGCATTATTGAAAAGGTACAGGATAGAGTTTAATATTGGGAACGGATGATTTTCTACTTACGCATCTTTATGATACTCTTAGTTTATTTCTTGTTTGTATAAGCCATATTATAATTAAGAAATATTTGAGCAATCGCCGCAGTCTAGTTGGCCAACGGGAACAAGCAATCAACAGGGAAAATATTTGTTTCTGACCTGTCAAATAAATCAAAAGTTGTCTTTGGTTAATACATATTATCTACCAGACATAAGCTAACTTTAGGCATGTATCCCTAAACCTTTCGGCTACTATTATAATCGCTTTAATAACTTGCAACTGTCATTCGGGCCTTGAAATAAAAATTTTTTAATCAGTTTATCAAACGCTAATTTTGATCACTGTCAATTGATTATTGCTTTATACAGAAAATTTATCAATTTGTAAATCCAAAACAATTATCTCCACAAACACTCAAGCAGTCTTTTGTTTGATAACTTGCTTTCAGATAATACTTTTTCCGGATTTATAATTTTATCTATAACACTTTAGACAACAAAGTTATCGAATTCGCACTTGATAGAAATCGAGACGCGGATTTTATCAGCAGTCATCAACTGAAACACGCAACAATATATCAAGTAACATTATTTACGCAGTACTTTTAGTATTGAACGTAGACATGTCTATTGAAAAAAGCAAATGTTCAACATCGTTTGTTTATTCTGTATTTAACATTGAGAAAATCTCATTCTTGAACTGATGTTGTATTCGACATTGATGAATCTGACTCCACAATTATTCAAGAGAAAAGCTCCCCCCTCGCTTTTATGCTTTTGGTCAAGCTAACGGTTAAATGGTCATACGTATACCCATATTAATATGACACTAACTGTATATAATAATAATGATGATGGGTTTGCTTCTTATTTATTTTAACCACGTAATTTCAACATGTCATGTTTATTTCTTATTCTTGATTTAACAGATATATTATAATGCAAGCCATGAATCCGGTTTTGGGAATGGAAGATACAAATGTAGGCTTCTGAGCCAAATTTGCAATTACGTGCAGCAATTCTCCAATAACGGAACGATAGGTATTAGTATTAAAGTTGTAACCTCGATATTGTTCTTCTTTGGGTGACTGTATTTATACACATACGCTGTTCTAATTCATAGAATGCAGTATATGAGTAGACTCGTGTGTGGCTCTTAGATTAGACTTTGAATTTAATATTTTCCACAATCGATACACACGCTCATGTTCTACCAGAATAAGAAATACAGTAAACCAATAGTAACTGGATACAAATTTAACGAATCAACCAATCCCGTTTTCTTAGCGCTCCAATTGCATCTTTTCAATATGCCGTGGACAATATAATCTCAGACTATGGTTGGACAGTCAGTAGTGTAAAGATTGTCAATATACACATACAATGTTGTACTTCAAATAATTTATTGGACCAAAAAAGGATGAGAGGTATAATTAAAAGCATACTATACAACTTTTAGTCCCGTTCCTCTTCTTCTTCCTTTGGATAATTATTATTTTCTTCCTTAGTTTTGTAGTAATAATTCTAATCAACGTTCTCACTTTTGGATAAATTAATCACTTTCATCTGTAAAAGTACTGTATATTAGAAAATAAACATGGCTACTGCCGCTGAACCACAGAAGGTATGAGCATTGTCATCTTGATGAGAGTCTTACGAGATGTACAATTGCAGGGAGAGAGCATTCCAACAAAAAGTTGTTTAAAGTGCACATATACTGCACCTAAACGTGTTTACTTATTACTCTCATGTGCCTATAGGTGCAACTCAATGGTTACGTAGGTTTTGATACCATCACCACGCAAATTGAGAAGAAACTGTTGAAGCGTGGATTTCAATTCAATGTTATTGTCGTCGGTATGTAAACATTAACCACATAAATGTCGGCTGTTGTAGGATTGACAAGGCCATAAAATATAGCAAACAAAGTTTTCATAGTCAATCCCTCATTCCCTGTCTTTTCCTAGCACACACATTCTAACGTATTTTTCTTAATTAAGGTCAAACTGGATTGGGTAAATCAACGCTCATCAACACTATTTTTGCTGCTCACCTTATTGACAGCAAAGGGCGTCAATCTGTCGAAGAGCCCTTTAGGCAGACGACCGAGATCCAAACCGTGTCTCATTGTATGTTACTTTACTTTTCATTGAGCAATGACGAATGATTGATAGGAACGATTTTAGTACTTTGTTAACAGAGTCTTTATGTAATTGCGCCTAATTTACGTTTTATTTAATTTGTAAAGTAATTGAAGAGCACGGTATTCGTTTAAGACTCAATATTGTTGACACTCCCGGATATGGCGACCAGGTCAATAACGAGAATTGGTGAGCAACAAGAATAGTTTAAAGGGAGGAGGCGGGGGTGTTATGTGAATGTATGATTAAGATTACGCTGCTTAACTTTTGATGAACATTCTAATAACCATTCCTTATTTTAATAGTTGGGAGCCAATTATCAAATATATCAAAGACCAACATTCAGCTTATCTTCGCAAAGAATTAACTGCCATGCGTGAGCGTTATATTCAAGACACCAGAATTCACTGCTGTTTATTCTTCATTTCACCCACCGGCCATGCGTACGTATATTTAAAGTTCATATATCAGTTTATAGGTACAATTACAATCATCAAATGGCTAATAATTCACCTTTTCTTTTTTTAAACCAAAGTCTTAAACCGCTCGATATTCTCGTTCTCAAGAAACTTTCAGAGGTTGTCAATGTCGTCCCTGTCATTGCTAAATCTGATTCACTGACTATCGAAGAACGCCTTGCGTTCAAGCAAAGAGTAAGTTTTTCTGCCCATCAGCAAGCGTGATTGAAATATTTTGAACTAGGACTAAAAGCCATCAATTTTTTTGCTTGCAACTTTCTTTAAACTAGATAAAGGCAGAATTAGCACACAACAATATCAAACTCTATCCGTATGATAGCGATGAACTCGATGATGGTGAACTTGCTTTGAATCAGAGCATGAAAGAACTTATTCCATTCGCCATTGTCGGTTCCGAGAAGAACGTTGTTATTGATGGAAAGGCCGTTCGCGGGCGGCGGAACAAGTGGGGTGTGATCGTAGGTAAGAGATCAGGAAGAGAGGGAGTAGAGGGCTGCGTGGGTCTGGGAAGCGAAACGAAATCGAAATCAAAATCGAAATCGAAATTGAATCGAGACTGAATGATCGCTGGCAATTTTGTAGTGGAGAATGAGAATCATTGCGAGTTCGTACATCTGAGAAACTTCCTCACTAGGTAAGAATCGCTCATTCTTGTTGGGATGAGCTTATTTACATTTGTGAACAGACTATCGGTTATCATCTGCTAACAACTTTATCAACTCTGTACATTAGAACTCATCTCCAAGACCTTATCGAAACCACTGCTCAGATCCATTATGAGGCTTTCCGTTCTAAACAACTCTTGGCGTTGAAAGAGTCCAGCGCCAGACAAGAGCAACCGCAGCCTCCTCAGCCATCGTCGCAGGGTGGAGTCATTTAATTTCACGCTACCACTCATAAAATTAGAGCTACATAGCACATGGATTCGATTTAAAGTTGCAATATCCTTACTTAGAGTCTACATATCACATTATATTCATATCATATTAATGGAGGACACGTTCTCTGTTTACGTTAACACCGATTATTATTAGTTTATTTTGGTAACTTGATTTCATTTATATAATTTAGATGTAGTTTTTTTTCGAGAGAGAAATTCTGGACATACTCCATCCAGAATTATTAATGATATTCATGTCGACAATGAAAACATACCGCTGCAGATAGAGTGAAACATGAAATTGTTGTAGGGTGACGGGAACGTTTCGAACAATGATTACGAGTTGATTACAAAGCAAGCTAAACATCGCATGCTGTCACTAATAATTCACTGGTCTTGCGATAAATACTCAAGAAGATTAGTGTGCAAATGATGCGTGTATTATTAATGAGGAAAACGAGAGATTGGAAAACTATCTACAGACATTATGCTATAAAAAATCTATTACTCATAATCAATGCAAAAATGTACTTATACTTCCCCAATTACCAATAACTGCCAGACTGTTACTCCTTTCTATCAACTCCAAAGTCTGAATCTTTGGCATCACAGCCTCAATTAAACATTCAAATTCCACCCAAACCTCGCCATCACGTCGGTTGCCCAACTCGACTATCTCCCCATATCGTCACCTTTCCCTTTTTAAACTTTCTCAACCACCAAACTTCACTTTCCATAAATCGCACGGCTCTGTCCCAGACCCTTTGCCTTACGTCCTGTGACAACTGCCTGTTTCTTAGATCAAAATCTAACCACGCTTCGTGAACACGGTATTTGGTTTTACCGCTAACTTCGGCTTGGAGAAACGTGATTAGTTCTCCAACATACTCGTCGTCTTGATTGCGTTTTTTCTTGTGATATCCATACCATTTGAAGGTACTGTATATCACTGACAAGAAGAGCACAACGAATAAGGAAGCCAGGAGAATGGCTTATAGATTTGACAATTGGGAAAAGAGAGAATTAGAAATTATTGCTGATAGTAACCACGATTAAAAGAATATAATGAACCCCGTCAAAAAAAGTAGAACCATAGAATACGTACATACGAAGAAAGCCTTTAAGCTATCAACAAAGTCTCTCGCACTCGTGACAATGTCTTCTTTTTTAAGTCCCACAACCGATGCCAGTCGACTTTCTGATGCAAGCAAACAGAACTCACCGATCAGTGCATTTCTTAAATAGCACCTCCCACTCTCCCGCACGAAACCAATAACATTTTCTTTTCTATTCCTCTCTCTCCATTCCACTCTGTCTTTCTCTCTATCTCTCCCCATTTGCATTTTCCCAACAACGTTCAAAAACAAGCAAGACCCCACCTGCTCCAACAAAAAATCACTAATCACCATCAAATAATCAACGCACCAATTACACTACTAAGTACCCTGATCAAGACATCACCAATCCTTTCAACTTTACTCCTCCTTTCATGGTTCTTTCCTCCTTCAAACGCACCAGTACCACTACCAAGCCGTACTTCTTCTTGTTCTTCTTCAAAACTATTGTACTCTCGCACCATGCACATACCATTTCCATTTTCACTTATTTCTATTCCCTTCTTTCTATCTATGTGCCACCAAATACCGATAAAAGTAAAAACAAACACAATGTCTAACAATCGCCAATAGTTAAAGAGTGTTCTTTCGGGTGGTTGAGTGCGAAGATGCATGGGGATTTTCGATTCAAACGGACGTGGTGTGTAGGGAATGTGTCCATAACGATGGTGGTGGTAGCGTTTTACTTCGTCGTGATCGTCTATTATTAATCGGCTGGGAACTAGATCACCCATGACAGAAACTATTAAACGTTAAAAAAGAACAAGGTTAAACTTATATTGTGTGACGTCGTCGATCATTTCAAATTGATTGGGATCAGCCAATGGGGGATCTGAGCGTATTAACAATATTAATACTTAATATGGTTAATTGATAAATTACACAAAAAAATAGATTTGAGCACATAGTATCTTCTAATATTCTATTACTACACCCCAAATGCGATATGAGAAAACTATTGTAAAATCAATAAAATATTTCCTGCTTGAAAAAGCTTCTCTTTTAGTTGTGGAAATGAATTTCGCAGTCAGACTCTCACGGATGGCTATGCGTATTGCAAATCTTAAACATAGAAGCATGGTTTACGATATTCAAAAATTGATTAATATCAAAGAACGTATTCTTAATAGTAACGCACTTTACATTATGCGTGACATGTACAGTAAAAACATTTAATTAATGGCAAAAATGTTAGTCAGATGCAACTTTCTTTTTTTTTATACAGTCTCTGGCTATTTGTTAACTACAACCTCAATGTTATAAAGCAATCGTACTGAAGCATTTAATGCATTGGAGTTACAAAATAACAACCCTTGTTCGGTTACCATTAATTTTGTCTATTGCAATTGCAGCATCCTACCGAACAGTCTTATTAAACGCAGCAAGGGTTAATTGAATATTAATTCTATTGATACAACAATCGAAGCCAATATCCTGACTACGTACTTATTGGCAATACGCTTAAAACTGGTGAAATGTCTTAAAATTGAAAATTGCGACAATAAAGAATCAGCCCGAGGAAGACAAAGTTATGCAATTTCTTCAACAGAAGGTAATTATTATGGTGAATAGTTGATAAATATATCTCTCATTTTACTGAACTGATGGCACGGATGGAGATAAACTTTATAGAAAACTTTAGAAAAAATTAGTTGGCAAATGTTTGTGTGTTCTCTGATCTGAAATAAGTCTGTTTACATAATTGACTTGCTTGTATAAATAACGCGCCTGTTAAACTGTTATAGGCCCATATAAGAGAAAACATCCCCCACGCTTGTTAGGCAACAACACTGAAAATTTCCAGCATATTGCATACTAAATCTCTACCGTTCTAAAAATTCATAAACGCACTATGATTATATGGGGCATGCTGCAACAAAACCAGACAAAGTGAACATTCAATTATGTGACATAAATGAGGGGCTGGTTATGATGTGGCTGTAAAATTGACCAGTGTAACTGATGGCATTTTGAAAAGTAATAATGGTGCTCATTCATAACTTATGGACTTGTTAATTTTAATGTTTCCTTTATCATACCAGAATGTGATGAATATAAACCATAACAGGGTGTTACGGCAAGCCGATCTGATGAATCAGATAAGTAAGTCACATGATAAAATCTTCCTCCGCGATCACACATCAAATAGCACAAGTTAAATTAGTAGCGGCGTTTCGAAATTTCTGCGGCAGGCGCAGCGTTTCAATTTTTCTGCGACAGCACAAGACGCCATAATTCATTTATACTTATTTCAATTGATCTTCATAGAATTAGTAGTCTAAAAAGCGTTTCACTTTTTTTGTGATGCTGAAGATATATAAGCAGCTCAATTTCCATCGTATGAAATGTGAAATATGTTACAATGTTTGAATGTTGAATAAATAAAATATTATTGATCTTAGTAATATTCCTTTATTATAAATATACGGTTTATTTCTATCGTCGAAATAATTGATTATTAGACCGGATACTCCAATAAACGGCTCACTTAAGCTGTAATGGAATAGTGTTGTGTCTGAGTTGGGGACCTGTCTCAGTTCGGAACCCAGTCACTCAGTCCAGAACTCAGTTGTCTCGGTTCGGAACCCAGTCACTCAGTCCAGAACTCAGTTGTCTCAGTCTAGAACTGAGACAGGTCCCCAACTGAGGTACAACAGCATTAATCAGTGGACGCCTGATTGTAATTATTATTTGCCATATGTGTCAGTAGTACAAGCGAGTGATATGGGGAAGTCTGCAATGGTCAAATTGATTTCTGACAGAGTTTTTGTTGTATACTGTTGTTTGAGGAATGTGCAACAAGAATTAGATCTAGGCTATCCAAAACGGTCCAGTATCACCCCAATCTTGTTGCTTGATCATAAGTTGACAAAAACGTCAGATAATGGGGATGAAATTTCTGTTCATCCAGAAAACATTCATCTGCTATTTCTGGGTGCTTGTATAGATTTGCTGGCCACATCATCAAAGACGCCGTCGGAATGGTTTTACTTTCAAAAAGATCATTCTTTTTGGTCACGGATTCAGGCATTGATGGAGGAATTGAAGAATGAAATCCCAGAGCTTCAATATGAAACATCACTGCAAGACGAAAGACTCTCATCGGAATTCCTGTTAACTAAATGGAAAAATTTATGTAACACACCACATTTTACGAAAGATTTTTGACTCATCTTTGTTTATGATGAATGTTGCAGTCTTGTCGAGAAAGATATTTTTTACATGCTTGTCGAGCTTTCAGAGCACTACCAAGAATGGAATCTGTATCATCTTTATTTGTTATAGTTATGGATACACTCTCACGGATTTCTAATTTTTCTCCAACAAAATGTTATGAACCTTCAACACATGCTTCAGTCTCACAGATGCGACTTTTTCCACCATATTATCTTCTTGACTTTGTTGACATTTTTGTTCCTCAGACATCTCCGACAACCTTAAGTGAGTTTGCAAAACCTGATCACTGGATGCTTTATGGGCAACCACTGTGGGGAGCTTTAGTACAGGCACAACAAACCAAAGAAGATCTGAAAAATAAATATCCACTGTTGGATATTTTACTAATGGCTGCTGGTAAACTTATTGGTGGAGTTGATTTTCATAATTGGTTTTCAAATTATAAGATAAAAAATGAAAGAGTTACACCCTTGGTTGCTATTGCTGTATTGGGTCAGAGAGTTGCACTCAACATAATACCACAGTCAGAGATTGCAATGGAATTAGTAGCAAGTGCTATTACTATGCGAGTTTGTCTACATATTACAGAAGATCGTGGAACTATCCTATCAACATACTTGTCTGAGCCAACTTTAAGTGAGGCTGCTGCATATATCATGAACATTGACAATGGGTTACTTGTACCAGATCTGCTGACTATGTTAATCAATAGTATCAAAGAAGGAGTTGCAGAGGCCAGTTATCATGGTGAATTAGTAGCACGTTTTCTCTTACTTTTGGCATATGATTATGCCTATAGTCAGTTTATAGCAAATGTGTCATATTTTCCTGGCTATTATTCACAAGTCATCACTGTGCAACAATTCTTGCAGGCCTTACTGGATTATGAGACTTTTAACCTAATTGCAACAGATATTTCCACCAGTAAACCCAATACATCAGCACCACTAGGTGAAGGTTATATACAGTTCAATCACTTTGTTTCAATAACCTACACACCTTCAAGAAAGCAATTGTTGAAATTCTTAGAACGAGGAGCTGCTGTATTATGCAAACATAACCAATGTGGTGTAGACATTATCATACCAGTGTTACTAGAGCCTGGAGGAAGGATGAATATCAATAATATAACCTACATTCTTGTGCAAGTCAAAAACTGGAGACATACACCATCACAACATCAAGTCCAAGAAGCTTCAAGAATGAAACTCTCACCTGAGTTTGCTGGAATTACCACACAACATTTATTACCTTATTTGTCTCTCTATTTGCAACTGGGTGGTGAGAAATGCACAGCACACATTGTGGAAGATATTGGTATTTTACCAGAAGTTGACCAACTGCATAAATTAGTTTTATCAGAACCCAATTTATTGAAACGTCCAGCTGACAATGCAGAAATTCCCTTGAAAAGAGTCAAAATTGGCAGAAAAAAACGCTATCCATCAGATACATCAGTTTTTTCTGTGATATGTCAGACTTTCCAAGTGTCATTAGCTGTTTATGGTCTTGGAAAAGAGGTGTATGCTTGTTTCAATCATTTCACAGCCATTGAGACCCAAACACAGATTTTAACATCTCTGAGAAAGCTCTTGGTTGCCTGGCCTGATGCAGCTGAACTTGAGAATGATAGTAAACATGTACAACATATGCAACCATTAGTATATGTTGATGCAGTCAATAATAGTGACAATAATATTTTGTAGCTGTCATTATGATAAGAATATTCTTATACCATGTCTTTGCAATTAAATATTAAAGATTAGATTGTATTACAATATTCTGATATCAAATTCAATTCTGAGTATGACTTCTGGAGCAGTATTATTTGCCTGGCATTATATATTGGAATAAAACAGCAGTCTAAAGAAAAGCAAAACACTATGTTTGTACCTTGTCAATTTTAATTGATATTAATATCACAATTTGCTTATCAATCATACTTTACACAAATCATGGCATTTACATAACCTGTAAAGGAGATGTAATACAGAGATGTGCATCAAGATAAAAGAGTGACTTTTTGGATAATTTATTCGATTTAAAAAGTTTGATAAATGCAAGTAACTTGAGATTTTAGAGTGATATTAACCACTCGAATTGCTTCTCTCCTTTTAGCAAGAAAATTGAAAATACTAATCCAAAGATAGGTTTACAAAGTATTAAAACTTATATATAGGATTACCCGTATATGATAAATAACGAATATAATGGCTCCACCAAACATGAAAAAGCAATACGTTTCTTGGAGACAGGTTGCAATTGTGGTTGCTCAAAAATGATTCCGAGAGAGAAGTTTGCTGAATTACGTGAGGCGTTTCAAGCTCTCTCTAGATCCGAACAAGATATATTTTTAATGGCCCAGTTGAAAGCAATGAATGGCGGAGAAATAACTGCCAGCTGACGTCTTAAAAAAAATGCGTACTAATAAGCGAACATTCTACTATTGAGATCGTAATACATCTCTTTGCCAGAAAACGTATCTTAATATGTTAGGAATTGTCGCACTCACTTCGAAAACGTCAGAAATCACCTAGCGACAAATGGTATCGTACCGGGCGTTCATGGTAATATAAAACGAATGCCGCGATGGAAAACCAAAATCACCATTGATATAACCGTTGCTACTGCCATGAAAAATTTTCTCGAAAATTATGCTGAAATTCATGGATTACCAAGTCCGGGTAGAATTGTCAATCGCATTACTCAATTGCTTACACTTCTGCCAGCTGAAACAAGTTGCAAATCGGTCTATCGTGATTTTATTGCAGGCCTCGAAAACGATAGCGCGTTGAAATTGTTAAAATATGATGCATTTCGCAAGTTATGGCACCAATTAACGCCTTATATTCAAATAATGAGTCCAAGAACGGATTTATGTGACACGTGCCAACATTTCCGGAATGGCTTACAATATAATGCTCGTAAGGAAGAAGAGGCAAGAGACTTACTAAAGAAATTCAAAGAACATCTGGTTAAGGCTAAATTAGAGAGAAATTATTACAACAAAAAGACGAAATTAGCAGAACAACAGAGGAAATTGGTAAATGAACATTTTATAGCAAGAGGTAAAGCTGGTTATTGTAGCGTTGACGCTACTGCTCATTACAGTTACGATTGAGCGCAAAACGTTCACGTTCCCCATTCCGATCAACAAGTAAGATTTATTATCTTAGTCCGCGTAAAGTGCATTTATTTGGTATACAAGATGAAGCAGTGCGCGAACAAATTAATTATGTTCTCGATGAAGACGAAATTATCGGCAAAGGTCCTAATGGTAAAGAATTTACTGAAGACGGAATTGTTAAATACTATACTAAAAAGTTAGGAGGACAAAATCATGTTCAGAAGAAGTATGAAAGCCCTTTGAGGATCAGCAACAAGAAGTGTTCTGAACTTGAAAAAATCCTCTGGCTATCTTATCAGTAATTGGATTGCTTTCATGGCCGGAGGACTGGTGTGAGCTATTCTGAGCCGGAAAAAAATAGCTTCTTGATGAAATCAACCTGCTGAAGCCAAAAGTGATGAATTTGATAATGATGAGGAAGAATGGTAGATAAAGTTGCTGGAAACACAAAAAAGGTGTTCTAATAATGATTTGATTGTTTATTCTGCCAGTCTTCTTTTCTTTATTGGTTCACCATAAGTTGGCGTTAATGCTCGTTTAGTAGTTATGATTTTCCGTTCCTCTTGATAAATTTCATAAGTGGTTTTTTCTTGATCTAGATATTGCTGGAGCATTTGGGTATCATTGATTTTGAAAACATAAGGGGCAATTTTTTCTCCTTGAGCTTTCTTTAGGATGCTTCTAATAGTGCTGTAATTCTTTGGTTCCATGGTGGATTTAATGTAGATTAGTTTCATATTAATATTTTTTATATAGGGATAATCCTATATTAATCCTGTTATGGTTTATATTCATCACATTCTGGTATGATAAAGTGAACATTAAAATTAACAAGTCCATAAATTATGAATGAGCACATTATTACTTTTCAAAACGTCATCAGTCACACTGTACACTGGTCAATTTTACAGCCACATCATAATATATTACAACCAACAGTCATCGGATCGAATGATTCAATACATGCGTAGTAACTACGTATATTAATAATATTACTGTTCACAAGTAGAAATAGTTTACCTCACAAAAATCAAATAAATCGTGCGCATCAACTACCGTCTTTTACCATTTATTTGTCGTCAGTTCTAACCAATCTGCTACCCGCGTGCATCATGATGTGATAACGTCGTCTCTCGTATGTTTGTCAATCGAGAATATTCCGTCCATTGTATATGTTTCATGCCATTGCTAGTCCATTCATTGGATAATTATTTACGTCGAACAACTTTCTATCAGCAACCAGATAATAGCTGCCATCATATTCGGTAACCTTATCATGCTATTGCATACCCGCCTGTTAGAAGTGAGTATTTTCTGGCAAACTCACTCATTACTTACTGCTGGTGTATGGTTTTCAACGCTTCAAAGTAAAAGAATCATCTCTTTATAAATTCCAGCTTACAGTGGATTATTTGTGTCAACTTGGCCATATTTTGAATGAGGAATGCCCAAGGAGATTACTTAACAGTCTTCGTACTCATAATCGCGACACCAATTTAACAACTACGTGTTGACTCTTTTCGCAGCATACAATGTGAAGTTGACGTTCAGCCACATTTCTTTACTAGTTCGTTTTTAGCAAATTGTGCGTCATAGTCAGTAAATATTGTATTGAAATGCGTAATGTTTACAAACAAGTTTATGGAAATTGGTATGTTTTTCTAGCGCTCGTTCATAACTGCGTAAATTAACAAAAATAGCAATGTATTCCGAACAAAATAAACTATAAATGGTTAGCACTAAAATGCTCGCTCAAATTCAACAAGTTCTCAGTTTGACCAATTCAGACTAAAAACTATTTTACGTATCTGGGAATGTAAACAGCGATTGTACAAGTTCTCTGCTTGGGCGGATATACCACTCATACTTGTAATATTGTTGACTAATGATTATTAAGTGTCAAGAATGGCCCGGACGTTTTTCCTTAAACGGTTAGTTCAGCGAAAAATCAAAAACCAGCCCTTTCGCATGGCGCAGTAGGACTAGAATCGATGAGGCTAGCTAAATACAATGATTTGTGGAGTTGCATTGCTATTGTGTCATTAACTATCCATTTCCTACGCCCATGTTGCGGTGTTTATTTCCTTCTTTAGTTGCATAAATGTGTTCATTACTATTGTAAGACTACCATACCAGCAAAATGATATTACTATTTAGTAATGCCATTCTACACACGTATTGTTTAAAGCGTGTTGTCAAAATGATGAAAGCATGAGCATTTTAATATTAAATCGGCCTTGATAACAGCGTTGCCTGTTTGCTGCTATATAATTAATATGACGCGACTAATTGTACAATACTCGTGATAAAAGTTATTTTACCTTGCCAAGTACATAATACTTAAGTAGTTAGATCAAGTGTTAAGCAGAGTCTGAGTTTCATAATATCTATCAAGATTACTATTAATTATTGGTATTCATATTAAAATGAATGTGACGATCGACAAAAGCTTCGGAAACTCGTGAAAACGGTTTCAGAAAGCAAATTCCTTGAGTAACTATTCCAATAGGACGTCTCAACCAGATCATCTACCGATGATCTTGAGAATCAGACTTGTGACTGCATCTCTTTATGCCGTTTTAAACGATAGAATCCGCTGGCCAATCATCAAGTTGCGTTCAATTGACAAATGATCCACAACTCGCGAAACACTTCTCCAATATATCATTTCAAATAACAACATTTTAATATTCACATCCAATGCCTGTGGATACTTTTATAAATAAATAAATGCTCACTAAAAGTTGTTCATTTATACAATATCAAAATATACTCTAGCTTTGGTTTTTACATTAAAGCCGGTTAAAATAATATCACAAATAATGTAATGCAAAATAATACAATTAAACTTTAAGAATCTGTCTATCTGCATCAAATGGCACATCTCGAAATTCTCTCATACGGAACAACGAAGACGTAGAATTATAGAAATATGATGGAAAAATACAAGTGACAATACATTGAACACATCGATTACACCATATTATCCCAACAAATAATCAACCGCCCATCTCTGTCATTAACACCTGTCACTTGATATAATTAATTCTTGTTATAATGAAGCCAGTAAACTAAATCTACTCATGTAATACTTTTTTGTCTCGCTCCTCAACAATCTTTAGAGAGAATACCTCAGAACCGCCAATCGTCGGATCATTTGCGGAGACGAGAATATTGCCTTTATTATCCGAAAATAAACATTGCAGGTTGTTTCCTTCAATGATCTGTTCCAATGACCCGGTTTCTACATTTCTGACTTCAATCAATGATGCCTCAAACGCAAGAATGTATGGATATTGCATGGCTACGGGGATATAAAGCCATATTAGTACGTGGATAAAACGCAAAGAAAAATTTCAAACTCTTGCTTACCAAATGATGTTGGCGCACCCTCCCACATCACTAACCAATTATGGCGAGACCGCCTCCCATCTTTATTCACATAGAATGCAAACTCTACATGAAGTGGAAACCATAAGCAACGTATATCATACACATTAGAAAACTACATGACTGACATACCATCATAACAGAGTAAAAAGTCCTCTCCGAGTCGAAAAAGTGCAATTGGCCTAACAGAGTCTTTCTTCTGTATGAAGCCAAGGGTAGTGTCTCCCGAGTCAAGTAGACGCTGTGTGTTTAAAGATTCGAGATCAACAATCTCAAAACCTTTGGCACAGCCTACACACAATGTTCTCTTGAGGAAATGTAATGAAGACACTTCTGATGGCACATACAATTCCTATTAATAGAAATCAATTAGTATACTCGCAAAGTTACACTCAATGTTCATTGTATAAACAGTACCTTGTGTATTTTGAGATAATCATTTGAATTACGTAGGAATTTGAAACCAGGGCCCTTGTTCTTGCTCTTTGAAGTGTAATCTATTGGTTCTAGCGTTTTTATTGTCGACTGAAGGGCTGTTGATTTCACGGTCGCAACCAGCGTCCTCCCCATACAAGTTCCCGATTTAAAGAAACTTGCATGTACTCCAAGTTTGTGTGCACGTTTATTGGAATGGTTTCCATCATCTGATTGTAAAGCATCGATAGAGAAACTATATAAACTTCTGTCTGGTATAGTATATGTAACAAGGAATTGTCATTAAGTATCCAATACATGGCAAATGCATTATAATCACGCCGATATAATTACTGAATAAATACCAGCTAGAACCAATAAAAATCCGTAGTCCTCGAGCATTTCAATCTGTGATACTTTTTCAATTTCAAGGGCTTTTTGGGGTACACTTTCAGCACCAGGGTTAATATCGCCAATCCATATTCCTGTTTCTGTCCCGAGGGCCAACTTCTGATAAGAGTCTAAGTGAGAAACATAAGCTGAAATCATTCCACAAAACGCAAGACATGTCAACAGTAATTGTGAATTAATATTATATGTACCAAAATAAGCTGCACAGCTGATATTGTTCGTCCCTGAGAAGAACTTCCCTCGTATTAGAATGTTCTTCTGGAAGACTGGGTGCTCACAGAGCGCCTGTTTTTGATTTTTGATTTGCTTTATCCATTTCTCACGTGCAATTTGCGTAGTAGCATAAAGTGTCGCTGTGAAGCCCTTCTTCCCTATATAAGTGAACGTTATCGGATATGACTTGTTGATAGGCTTTCCTCCGGATTTCTCAGGAGCTCCTTCTTGTGTGGATATGCTCAGTAATTGAAGTGGAATCGGCTGTAATAATGTGATATTGATAATAGCAAAAGTCATTTAATATAAGATGACACGAGCTCCCCATAATTTTATCAGCAAATGTTTCAAAAGCTTACTTTTCGGTGTATTTTATACTGTTGTTCTATTTGCTTGTTGTTCCTCGCTTTAACCATTAATAAAGCATGATCGAATAAAATTACTTGTAGGTCGTCTGATTCCCCTGCGCTGCCCCCCTTCTTCTTCAGCGAGCCTTTGTATATTATTTCTCTACACTCGTCTGTCAGCCTTAAATCCTATAATACAATACAAAGCGGTCAACATAGACACTATATTATCATGTGTGCTGACTAACGTAGTACGTACCATAAAGTCACTTCCTTTTGGTATTACCAGTTGGTCATGAAGTTGTTGCAAGTTGAATCTGTTCTCCGTCTTCCCAGATTCAATATTTACATTTGTCAAAAACTCTTTAATAATGTTGATAACTTTTGGAAGATTTATTTTATCTGGGTGATTGTCAGGCGTATGTTTGAGAACAGCCTGAAGCAGTAACGGGTATCGTCCTAATCGAGTGATCGGTTTTGTCAGATATCCATTGAGCTCTAACTTCCTAGACTCGGGAAGATGCTCGGTTTCCTAGAATTATCGCATAGGCACTTTGTTAGTCGAACACGATTTTCGTCATTAACACGTTCAATAAAGAAGAACAACTTACCTCTACAAATTTGGAAAATGCGCTGTTTGTACTTTTGTCTCTTTCAAATTCATATTTCCCCCATATTTGATGAGCGCCATATTTAATGAAAGGGTCAAATAATGGCACATACTCCAAAAATATATCCCCAATCTGCTGTACAATTGCATATGAATTTTGTCTTTTTTGGAGAGCATCGGACAGTATGGCATTAACGCTATGTATTTCCATTATGTTATAAAATACGTTATGTAAGAACTGAGCGCGACGATGCTCTGGTATAACATTTAGGTTTGAAAGAGGTGTCATCCAACACTAAACATATTTGAGTCGGTTAGTGATAAAGTTTGCCAGAATTTCAACGCATAATATAAACGTACATCTCTAACATATTCCAGATCCCTGACAAAATCTTTTTCGGTATATATGACTTCATTTATAGCTTCCTGACGTTTTTTCTCCGTCTCTGATACAGAATTGGCTATCTCTGTCGGTACAGAGTGTATCCACAATTTCTGATCCTGTGGCAGTAATATAACATTAAGTTCGATCTAATATATAGCGAATTGACAATATTGCTAGTACATACCTTCTTCTCCGATAATGATTCCCGACTGATCACTTTCTTTATCTGAGCGCTTGGTCTTTGATGCTGTATATAAGCCTGTATATAATTGTCGAATAGTCAGTCGGAATAGTCATTGTCTACTTGAAACAGCTACCCATATTATAACCGTGAATTAATTTTTAGACTCACCTGCTCTAGTCTCCTTGGGCAAGTGATACTGTAGCAAACATTCTCTCGCGTACATGTCGGCGAATAACAGTCAGTCAATAGCGTGAATACACCGTTGGGTAGATCAGCTTCTTGCGCTTCCGCTTCATTAGATGCCTCATCAAAATTACCTGGAGAAGACATGATGGAAGGCATTCTATGAAATTGATACAATTCGTTTGGAGAGTCGCGAAGACGGTGGTCGTAAGTAACATCATGGAAAAACTTTTGGGCATCTAATGCGCGACCGAGCAACAACGCCAGATTTCTGTCTGTTGTTTTGATGATAAAAGCTATAGCTTCCTGTTGAGATCAATTGGATGCAGGAAAAAAAAAGGGTGATTATCACAATGTCAACTATCTGAAATACAAGTCGTTACACATGCATACCACAGCATCTTTCCCATCAAAACAATCTTTGTATTCTATGTCGTCTTTAGTTTTCGTTGACATGATTATCCTGTGACGGAACGTCTCTGCCACTCTAGAGAGTAGGGCAGGATATACCATCGGAATGCGCGATATTGAATACGGAGTTTTCGGAGACACCGTAGTGCTCGATGACTCCGATGATGATACATCAGAGAATGTGATTGATCGGTGGCGCTGATGTTCGACGTGACTAGCGGATACAGATCTCTTCTCCCTTCTGGGGATGTTATCTGAACGAGCAGGTATAATGAGACCGGGTCCTAAAGAAAGTGATTAAAGGTTATGAACAAAGTATATTCCGGGATTGATGTCCCTATGGTCTTCCTATAATAATGTAAATTCTTGCATCATAATATCAACTCTCTTTTTTTTTCCCGTATCTTCACACTTGTAATCCTATCAAATCATTGTATTCCCAAAAAACTATATCTATTTTTCATGACAAAATTTCTCGCGGCAATTGTTAAGCTCAATGACTCGTTCAAAACTTTCCAATCCATTCCTGACTATCATCATAAAATGGGAAGCATGTACATACCGTTTATGGTATTTGAACGATTAAAATTGGTACTTATTAGAGGTACATTAGAATTGGTTGGCTGTATACGGCCTGCCGTGGACATTGATCTTGTAGCGGATGGGTGAATGCGCTGAGAATGGATCTCAAGCTGTGGAGGAGACTTGGCCTGTGCCAGCTGTTGATAATTCTGATATGTCGGAATAGAATGCTGGGGAAGATACATAGACTGGTGACTATGTCCATTATAATGCGAGTACCTTAGATGCTCGTGAGAAACCGAGTGAGTGAGAGGTGTGTACGAGTGAGAGGAGTGAGAGGAGTGAGAGCGATGTTGTTGAGGGTGGTGAGAACTGTATTGCGACGAGCGATTTATTGCACGCGTATATGACTGGTAGCGTTGCGGCAGTTGCTGTTGGTGCTGCTGTTGATGCTGCTGCTGCTGCTGTTGTTGTTGTCGTTGTTGCTGTTGTTGCTGTTGTTGTTGTTGTTGCTGTTGTTGTCGTTGTTGCTGTTGTTGTCGTTGTTGCTGTTGTTGTTGTTGTTGTTGTTGTTGTTGTTGTTGTTGTTGTTGTTGCTGCTGCTGCTGTTGTTGCTGCAGTAGTGATGGAGGTGGTATTGAAGGAGGTGGTATTGAGGGCGGTGGGAATTGGGGTGGTAGCCGTGGTTGAGACGATAGTTGAGAAGTGAGAGATGTAAATTCGTCATATATCGAAGTTTCTAAGCTTGTGGGACTTTCTGGAGAGTGTGGTTGATATGGGGTATAACTCCTTGGCCCACGCGGTCTCCGCATCTCGAAATCGTCATAGTGAGCACTCATTCCCCCTGTATTATTAATGAACCGGAAGGTAAGTTTATTTGAAAATTATCCCAGTGAGAGAATACTTTCAGGAGCACAAATAGATAATATCGATGTTACATGGTACCTTGCTATTACCAAAAGTTAAAATAAATAAATTCATGTTTGTAAGGGGGGCCCGGGGGTGGGCATATTAATATGAATTTCAAGGGGCGTTAACGTCACTACGATGCCATAATTCTGGGCATAATTCTGAAGGAATCCACATTTATTAAACCAATGTTCTCTGTGGAAGAGATCACTCGAGTAATATAAGCCAAACTATGGATTAGCCTTTCAATTAATTGTTTACATTTACATTTTTACATTGGGCTGTAGTGGGATGTTTGGCGTTAGTTGTATTTTCCGATTGTGTAAATAACTGGTTTCATTTTTCGGCCATTGAATTTGGTAACGACATGTGCGCAACTTGTCGTTAGCAATTCACAATATTACGGCGATAGAACGCAGCAATACTAATATTATTGATAATAATAACTGTCATACGGTAAATCTGACTAATCTTTCCGCATAATAAACTTTTGTTGTGTAACATTAGTTTTAATATTTATTCAATTACCATGTCCATCTTGGGATAAACGCTGAGACCTAGTATTAATGCCCCCCGCATTCAATGCGGTGAAAATTGAAACATTAATGCTGATAATGGATAGTCTTAATGTATGAATTTCTTGGCCTCGGGTCTTACAACCGCCACATGATTCTACATTATTAATTTCCTCGATAAGCTGTATTTTTAAACCTTCAACTAGATGATGAAACAACCGACTATCAATAATACCAGAGAGCTAAAGTTTGTGCTTTATGATAGTGTATGGTTTTACTATTACTAGCCATATTAATATTGCAAGTTGATCGTTTTATTGGTCTCGCATTAAAAAGTTGAGACAAAATTCCCATTTTTTGTAATTAGCTGGTTTGATTATAGTTGGCATTGGAATCCTTTCAGATGAAGCTTACTAGAAATCTACGATAGACGTCTTCGAATACTCACATAATTAATGAAATAAATATCTTGTGTGACCATTATAGTGAGTATAAATTAAGAATAATAACAAAGACAACGTTTCACAGAATATCCGATTTCTTGGAAATGAGTAAGACGATATTCCTATTTTTAACCATCTGATAATGAATTGTTATCGCGCGTTTTATGTAAAAGCGCAAAACAATGCTTGCTAAAGTTTATGGATTATCCGCTAGTAAATAATCGACGGCGCAGACCAGTTAAAGTTTATCAAAGAGGTTAGCATATTGGGGCAGGCTGCAACAAAACCAGACAAAGTGAACATTTGATTATGTAACATAAATGAGAGGCTGATGTGGCTGAAAGTTAACTCTATAAAAATAAAATATATAAACTAATTTACATTAAATCCACTATGGAACCGAAGAATTACAGCACCATTAGAAGTATTTTAAGAAAGCTCGAGGAGAAAAAATTGCTTCATACTCAATGATACCCAAACTCTCCAGGAATATCTAGATGAAGAAAAATTTACTTATGAAATTTATCAAGAAGAACGAAAAATAGCGTTCATTAACAGCAGCTGATAATGAACCAAGAAAAAAACGAAAGCTAGAAACGTAAAATAAATAGGTGCTTTCTTACTATCATTGGGATTATTATTAATAAAGACATCAAATTCAAGACAAATTTTTTCATTGGTTCTTTGTCGACATATTCATCCGACTTTTATTCTTACAAACCAATCCAAACTTTAGGAGACGATGATGCGTTTGTTTATTTGTATCAAAGACTGTTTAATCCGTAACCGTAGCGTATTTTAATGTTACCTGATGAACTCATTATAAAAATAACACGACCTGCACTTGTATTTTAACTCAGAAGAATCAAATCATAAAATCATTCCAGTATTGATATCGAAATAATTTATTCGATAAAAAAACTTGCAAACAACAAACGATTCAAAAAATGCTTGTTTTTATTATTCAATTCTTTTGCGGGTTGTTGATCGGAATTATCCTTGATCTCTCGCTCCACTATGAAATGCATAATCAACTTGATAATATGAACGAAAAGCTTGAGATAACAGTTCAAGCAGTTAAATCTAAAGTAAACGTTCATTGAACGACATTATTCGTTCAGCATTGACATGTGTTAATCCAGCAAAATCCTTTAAGATTAAACTTTTGTGCATATGAATTTATATTTCCAAGCAATATACGTGGTATTTTACACTTACTGTTACTCTAATTTAACATTAACCTCCGTTATACCTTTGTGCATGATTAGACTATTATTATACTGACTAAACCTCGTCATACTTTGCCCGGTCGATATAGTCGACCGGGCTGCTCTAGTCTATTTCACATTTAGTGTTTAGTATATGTTGATGGTGCAAATGGTTTACATAGAATACAAATAAAGATTATTTGCTATTTGAGACAAGCTTATTATACGACCATTTGACAATGAAATGAAGTCCCACATGGCTTATATTGAGCTTAGCGATTAGTACGATAGAGTGTGAGTTTACTATTGTTGCTAAATCTATTGGTTAAATTTTACCGCGCAGAATATAAATTTTATTCGGACACAGCCTGACCATGTTGCTTCTCGCGTTTGAAACATGGCTTCTCCCTTGCCTTTTGAGTTTCTTAAATAATTTTTGACGAGTGTGCAAACGATTACTCCATACTTTACTCCTGCATTTTACTTAACAGAAGTTGGTGTGTGGTAGCTCTTTAATACTTGTGGGCCAAACCTTTCACTTTCAAGTCGGAAGGATGTAATCGTTCAATCAACGGAAAACCTCACAAACCACATTTGTTGAATGTTTTACTAACATTGATTCTCTGAGAATATGCAAAAAAAATCCGTTTGATTATAGTCTTTACTTGAGGGAGATGCATTTTTCCTTTACACAAAATCCACCCCAAGCAAAAATTTTTGTTCTGTCCTTGGTACAGTGAAATGCCATTCATCAGAAAATAATGTTTTCCCCTCAATTATCATTAAGATGCTGTCTTGCCCACTGTACTTTTTTCTTATGAGTTTCAGTGAGAATTTGTGTAACTATTGGTAGGCTTTTGGAGTAACTAAGACAGGACAAATGCCTTGAAACAGTCATTAATGTCTTCTGAGTTAACATATTTGCCAATGTTCTGGTTGGGAGAGTAGTATCTCTTCGAATATACTGTCCCAATGCTTTCAAAGCTTCGGCCGACCGTTTCCTTTTGCATGGCTACACTTCCTGTTTTTTTTATATTATAGCCAAAGGTATGTTTGTCCTCCTATGTATTTCTTGACCATTGGTTATGCCTTGATTCCATAAGTGTAATATTTTTGACGTTGTGTTTCTTTGGCGGAAGTCATTTTTTTGATAATTGGAAAAACAGAATAACATGTGTGTTACACGTATAAACAAAAACACGCATCAAGTATTTTTTTCAATGACGCGAATTGGATTTTTTGGAAAAGTTATACGCGTTTTTACCAAACAAAAAAATATATCTTTTTTTTTTTGTTACACTGTAACAATTGGTGTTATGATGTGATATGATGCGATTGCTTGTAATCCTGAGTAATCGTAAAGACGATATATTAACATTATGTAGTCATAATTATATACGGATATTGTCACAGTATATGTATTATAAAAGAACATTATATTGCTCAATAAAGAATGACTTTTTAGCTAAACGTCTAAACAACCGTCCACTGACTTTAAAATTACCAACATTATTTTGAATACACACTGTATGAGTATTTTTCAATAAACGGTCAAATTACATAAAAAAGTATCGTGTACAATAACAACAGACCATTAAAGGTTAATAGTACATTACTCATATCGAATACTGGCCTTGGAATTTAGCCTTTTCCGACGAGATTCTTGACTAGCTCTACTTCAACTAAATCTACAATGTTAATTAGTGACCTTTACATTGGGTTTAAATACTCACGATGTTAAATCGGTCTTGTTACACTTTCATTATTCAATCTTGAATAATACGTCTATTGCTCTCTGCGGGATTAATTCAAGAGCCTATAGCGATAGGTCGGGGAAATTAAATGCGCAATAACGAATTAAATAATAACCCTGTTGTCAAGATTCTTTAGCACCGACGGCATGATCGACACTATTTACCACTGATCGAGAAAGCGTTCTAAACACTTTATCAGCGATAGAATACTTATGACTAGGGAACGAACGATAAATTACGTATTTGATAATTCATGTTTCTTTATTAGAATTCAAAGAGCTATTCTAAAGTTATTTATTACAATTAATTAATTGAAGGACGAGCTAAAAATCAGCAAATTTGTCCTTATTTATTTATTTATTTCGTATCACTGTTTCACCGCGTGTTGTTTATAGCGCATTTCCACAAGCATTACACTGATGAATCCAATGTAGCATGTTTGTGTTACTGAGCGGAAATCACGGACTATACATGCCACGTCCGCCTTCTTATACCAACTCCATAATAAGTCGAGACCGTTTATTTTCTTGATTAGTACCTATAAGATGCTGGCAAAACTTATTAGTAACAATAACTTGGTTATGATGTTTCTCACAAATCGCATACGAGGTATGAAGAACAAACATAGGTATGATATAGTGCGAGTTGCTTAGCTGTTTTCTGAGTATTGCATGCCGCCAAACTTGCGATTTTTTTGTCTCACAAGGCCTTAACCCAATTTCACTACACTTTCCGTCAAACTCTCAAAGACGCACGGAAGGTCTCTTGCTCGTGGCTTTGGATAGACTGACACTGTCAAAAGGTTGTTTGAGATACAACTTAGTTAGCATGCTGTTTTGTCTTAGTCAAGCCAAGTACTTTTTCGAAACGAGTTGATTATTCTTGATTACTGGAAAATATGAAAAGTAGACGCCTTTTTCTTATGTATTTGCGTAGTTTTAGCTGCAAATGATAATCGCGAAAATCCAGAAAACCCGTCTGTGTAAACCAAGAATTTCACGCAGATTATGCTCCTCTTTGGTATACTCCCTGACTGAAAAAAGTTTTGGCCGTATAAAATAAGCAATTGAAGCCTGATTACTTTATTTGGTAACTGAATAGTAATAGCCAAGACGAAATATTCAAGCCGAAAAATGCCAAGCACTTGTAATTTCCACTAGTTAACACTATCTTCAGCCATCTTCAGCTTATAGCTCTTTGATCTTAACATTTCTTTAATATCTTGTATTTCATTCATTAATGTTCTTCTTATAATAAATCGGTATTTTAGTCCGGATAAAAATAATCGCTGTATTATTTCCTGGCCATTACGATGTGCTAACCCAATACGGTATATTTGGACATAACTTAATTGGGGACCTGTCTCAGTTCTGGACTGAGTGTCTGGGTTCTGGACTGAGACAACTGAGTCCTGGACTGAGTGACTGGGTTCCGAACTGAGACAGGTCCCAAACTCAGACACAACATATATATAATTCCGGGAATTATATGGTGACGCACATAACTATGATATACCGTGCGTAACGAAAAAACCCCGTGCCATCCAAAATTGACAAGAAAACGTGTTATTGATTACAAACGCAACCAACTACCATGCACTAAACATATTTAAGTACTATAGCAGATATCTCGATTAGTCCTTGCAACCTGGTCAACACAAGACTCGAAGAAACAATATACTATTATTGGCTTGGGGGTCCAATCCCTAACGAAAATACTGTACATCAAAAAACCAATATTCCTAAAGATACAGGAAATGTTGAGCACAAGAAGAGTAATAGGGGAGGTAATCATTTCATCGATAATCATTTCACCGACAATCATTTCACCGACAAATATTCACCAACATTATTTCGAAGTTATCCTTTTTTGGTAGTTAATTGTCGGTGAAGTGTACTGTCAGTGAAATGATTGTCGATGAAATAATACAGACCCGAGTAATAGACTCTCTCTCAAGTTACACAACTGTCACTCGCGCCGTTGAATAGCATGTGTGCAAGAAAACGCCTTAGTTTTCTTCATTGATATAATAGATAGCCTTTTTATGTAAGTATATTGCAGACACAGCTCTTGCCTGCTGCCAAACACATATGCATAGCAAGAACTGGCATCTGCGACAAGATAATGAGTTATTCAAAGCATACCTCAATGTTACTAAGGATTTTATTGTAACAAATGGAATTTGGACTAGTGGCTGACCATTCAATAGTCCAGACCTAAACCAAGTCGAAAAGTTCGTGACTAAAGAATTGGAGAAAAAGGACTGTTGAAATTAAATCTCAACAATAAATGGGGATAGAATTTTGTATAAAAATTATACGTATAATAATTTATGTGATTTACATTATGCCGAGGTAAACTAATTACTTATGTTTATTGAATAGTTTAAATAATTATTGACTTATTATCATGTATCATTTTCACTAGTTATGTAATAAGCATCCAGATATTCTTACCACAGATGAGTGCATTTATTTGGTATTCAAGATGAAGCAGTACGCGAGCAAATTAACTATGTTCTCGATGAAGACGAAATTATCGGCAAAAGCCCTAATGGCACGCTGAGCATGGTATTCGATGGGATTAAGAGATTGAATAAAGGCGAAAAACGTCTAAAGATTACTTGTGATAATGCGGGGGGACAGAATAAAAATAACGCCACTACTTGATTTTATTTGTATTTGGTTATCTGCGGCTATTATGAAAATATTGAATTAAATTTTATGGTACCTGTACACACTAAATTCAAGTGTGATGGTAGTTTTGGATTAATTAAAAAACTATACCGCAAAACAACAGTGGATTGCGTGAATCATATTGTTGAGGTTGTGAAAAGATCAAGTACAGCCGGATTAAATAAATATCAGCGTTATGATAACGGAAAAGTTTTCAATACAAAAATATAAGCATTTTTTATTTAAAGCAGCCAATCCTGGAGTCGCCAAAACCCAACTGGTCCCGTAACGTAGAATCATAATATACGCGACAAAAGATTGTTTCCCTTTGCAACAAAATAATATTATTCACACAACATAGCTTTTTCCGTGGAAGAACTTTGTGCCAGTTAATTTGCTTTTATGGAAATTAGTTAAACTTCTCACTCGCCTTACCTCTGTTAAATATTTGAGACATTGTAGCAATTAAGTACACTTTATTCCAGGTCGTTTAGCGATGTTCTGTGCTGGCAGAGTAGGGAATAACGGTCTCTGTATATTATAAGTTCCAGAACCAAGAGCTTAATTAGATTCTTTTCGGATATTTTGTAAGTACAAATTATCGAATAAATAAAACAGGTTTCAAATGTAATTAAATTACTTGCTGATACCGAGTATCCATGGACACAGGAATAATAATATTAATTAAACCGTGAATTTTATTAATTTTACATCCCCGTGGCGGACTTATAATGTGAGCTTCACCATTCACACAATTGATCTTTGTTACCAAAAATTAACAATAATATGGACGAATCAAGCGACAAGCATTTATTACTCTTCTCTTCAAAATCCAGCTGTTCCTTTTTGGACTTCTGGGAAAGACCAATAAATGCTTGTTAAGGTAAAGGATAAATTAGAATTGGGAAATGAGAAAGACAGCGCTATATCTTCTTCTCTAAAGTTTTGATAATCATAATCTATTAAAACACATTAAGCTCATAGTAAGCGACCTGCTAAATTACCCAAAATCAAAGTAAATTTTGATTACAAGTACAGAATTATTAGTACATACATAGTTATATATAGTATAGTTCCAATTGGACTGTATTAATGCTATTTCATGACATTGCATGCTTACTTACAAGTTGGTTCCATTCTTTTGTTAATTCTTATTCTGCTTTAACTCACTAGTAATTCCCCAATAAAAGCTTTGATTAATAAGGGTATACCATTTTCTATTTTCCATTACTTGCCTAATCTTGACTGATGCTTTGGAACATTATTCTCAAAATTTAGTATCTCCAAGCAAAAACCCTTTTCACGAATGCATACTAGTGTTAGCTTGCCAAACCTGAAACGGAGAATCTTAAAGGATGCTTTACAGAATAAACATTAATGAAAGTGATCTCGTCTGTAAATTACTTTAAGACTATTATACACCTTTTACTCTGCTGATGTTTCCAATGTTTACAATTTTGTATCATTTATGGAGTGAGTAGTAAAGACATTTTCAGGGGTCAAGTTTGAAAATTTATACACTTGATAAAGACAGTTTGCAAACTTGTGTAGGGTACCATTCGTTCAAATCACTTATTCAAGTGTCTTTCTTTTTATCGCCGAGGTCTCAAACGGGTTACTATTATCATATTACAAAACCTGTAAATAGGTGAAAGGATGGACAAGTGAGAACCCAGATCGATAATGAGACATACAAGCAGAATATCTGCCAGGAAAATCAATGTTATTGATTAGAAGATAAACCACCAAAATGCTAACTACATTTTCAAACCACTCACTTCACTCGATGGTTAAACAAAGATGAAATATCATACTATTTCCGTTCACTTTGTTTGCAGCATGCGAAAAAGACCGGATCTACATCAGTCAGCCCGTTCAATTATATGTCATTCGTATTGATACTTTGTGTTCAATTAACCAAAAGGGCGAGTATAAACCTTAGGGGCAAAAGGCATCATAACAAAGTTAAGTTTCAGCTCCTAATTTTCCAAGGTTCAGCGCGTGAATAGTGTGGGAATATCTGTGATCGCAGCCCGTTCAGTAAATTGATCAGTATCACAGTCTTTCTGTTTTGGCTAACAATTTCACCATCCTTTTTTAGGCAAATACCTATCGACAATCAACAGGCAGTTGACATCCTAGAATCTTATCGATCTTACGTGTGGGACATATCATCATGCGGACACTAGCCAAAAAGTGGGGATGGAGAATATGTAAATTGTTTGTTGAAGCTACGTATAGACATTGATCTTTCTTATTTATTACTAAAATAATGCGAATTTTCGTATCTATGTGTGCTATCTAACCAGGCGAGTATTTATACGTTGTAATTAATGACAACTGTCAAGGTATCGAAAAAAGCTATATGGAATTTCGGTATTTCTAAAAAAAAACCAAACTAAAATTAACTAGACGATCAATTTCGGAAGATCGCTCGACGTCATTCAGGTTGACTATTTCAACAAGATACCTCCACCTAAAGCAATCTCTCTAGCCCATTCAAACAGTCTGAATGTGCAAGAGGTAAAGCAACTAATACTTGAATAGAAAACCTTATTTCGTTGCCATTGATAGATAGTGTGACATCATTGTGCATGTGTTTAATATTAGATTTTCTAAATTAGGGAATGTGTCATGCATGTACAATTATAGAGTCGCTTCCCCGATCCAGCGAAATTGCGCCATAATTGTTGAAACTTTGACTATACCGAAGACAGAGCCAATAAAAAAGTCATAAATACTTGCATGAACCTGTCTCTCCGCAAAACGTGCCGATCAGACCAAATAATTATGCGGAGAACACATTCATGTTTACTTTGTTATAGAATTGTATATTAAGGCTTTGATGCTATGAAACAAACACACAACCTTTGCATTTCATCCATCTGACAGCTTTTTTATGTATTCTCTTTCCTCTACTTTCGATTTTCTCGCTTTGTGGCCGTCTACTTTTTCCAACCGTAAACTCGCCTTTTGATTCGTATGTGAGCACGTCGTTTCGTTGCGAAATTGTGAAAGTAGTACAAACCCCTAATCTTAAATCCTCTTTGGCGGAGATTGTTACCAATTTGGGCGATTTGAGACACACGTTGAACGTTTTGTAGAATAAATAGTCGCGGGAACCGAAAAGGTCGAGCGGGCATTTTTAAGTGTCTTCCTTTGTATAAAGAAAAAAGCAAGAAGAAATAAACGATAACCAAGTAATTAAGCCATGCACTAGTATGTATTATTACTGCATTTAATTCCTACAACTTGCGTAAAATCAGGTCTCAATTAATGCTTTAATTTGTTCCCGCGACTGAATACCGTTCCCGTTGTCTTATCATCAGTCTCGCTGATGCCAATGCCCATCCTTTCTTCTTTTCCGTCATTTCCATGCAAATGCTCATATTTTTCGCCATTTTTATTCACTGCAGCAAATTTCACACGGGTACAAAGGGGGCAGTCTTATCGGTACAATATCGAATCGACTGTATATAAAAATGCCATCTTGCTTGCATTAGAGTCTAATGTTAGAAAGCATTTGATGGATATGATGGAGTAACAGGCAAACTATTGGGTTGTATCGAGTACGTTTGGATGCATCTCGTACAAAACGGTTGCTATACGAATTCAATCACGGACCGTTCACGTCAGTCAGTACTCACAGCAAAAGCATATTGATGAACACTATTCTGCGAGAGAGAAGTATTTGCATCACTACGTACAAAGCGACATCCAATTGACCTGGTTCTACCTTCTGCTCCCATACTCCAGCAATTTTTTTTCTCACACTCTTTTCATAATCCGCGCATAGTCTCAAGACCACTTACTTTCCCTGCGTCACTATATATATTTATCACGCCCTTTCCTCCCGTGCTCATAACATCCGCAACGTATTAGCGAAAGCTGCAAACATCGATTCATGTTATATGCTGTCTGCATTTTACGAATGTAAGTCTAGAACAATGCTTTTGTTAGCTGGGATAGAGACATCATTATCGATATGGTTCTGACATAGAATTATAATCTGTATTTGCTTTTGCGGACAGACATGCAGACCCACTTCCATCTCGATAACGCCAAACGCACGATTATTGCACTTGCCAAACTTTCCATCAAATTCGCGCCATCCCGTCATCAATATCCAGTCATAACGACACGTAACGACTTTCATAACGGGCTTTGGCACTCGCAGTGGATAAAATAGCACATGGCCATTGGTGTGCTCTGTATTGCCAGTTTTTGTCTAGATGTTATATGAGCCGCGCGGGATGTCTACAATTGGTGCCTGTTTTAAGATGAATCATTCGTTTTCTTCTTTCTTTTCTTTTCATTTTTTTTATCGTTTTCGGTTTACATTCTTACGTGCAACGTTTCTTTACGAAGGTTGATGTTGACCACTTACATTGTTCATTGACCATTGTTTGGAGGATTATTTATGCTTTCTAGGACTAAAGCACAAAAGCATTCTATACATTCATCAGCATCGACTTAAGTTTACTTTCGCTGACCGCATTTGCGTCAGAAAATTATTTTATGTCTTCATTTTATATATATATCATTTTCATCGCTCATACATATTTTTATCCTTTTATTCTTTTACAATTTATTGAACCAACGTGACAGATTTTATTTGATGGTTTAGCGCAACTCTATGTATGGTTCTGCATATGTACAATAAGCCTGTATTTCTCATCCATTTAATAAGTGCATCCCAACCACATCTGCAAAATTCTTTAGTATAAGGGAAACATAAAACATATTCTACTCTGTTCATAACAATTCGGATGCTTATGGCGTGTTCTAGGTCGATAATTCCTTGGATTATTTGTAGCGAGTCTTTCGAGTATTACCTTTTCTTTCTACAATAATAAAAATTACGAAATGATGCGTATAAACATATAAGGATATGTTTAATTACTCGCGATGATCTCGGCTCTTCCGCGCGTCTCTTGTGGTTTGACACAATTGGGATAGATTGCCGAGGTAACCATTGTATACAGTATGCCGATACTGATCGACGATCCCCAAGACCGCAAATGGCAATGTCATACAGCATACATGTGAGATATCTGATATGCCAATATTGATCGTATGTTCATGTTTGTTGATCGTATGGAAATAAATTCAATGTTGATCGCATAATATTGGCTTGCACAAGTACTTTTACTCTTGTTTCAAAGTATATAAGGATTGGTTGCTTATCTTCACCGGGGGGGGGGGGGAGTAAGGCTGCTGAACATTCTAATTACAGGACAACACTCGAAAAAATTATGGTTCAAATTGAGTTAAGGCTGGGGAGTGTCTCGTTAGAATAAGGTAAATGTACCGGACAAAAGTATCAGACACCCTAACTTTATTAATTGCTCAAAAGTGTACATAATAATTGAGGCTAAAGTTTTTATATGCCAAGCCTAACTTCTTATGAAAACACGGATATAATTTTTAAGCATTGATTATATTTATCGTGGCAGATTAAAACGAAATCGGATTAAAACGAAATTTGGTGTCTTTTTGGATCCTCTTTTAATACATCTGAACCCACATACTGTATACTCTTCTATTAACAAAAGTTACCCTAAATCCCAGTCCAAATCCCAAAAAAAGTGCCCTCAAAAAATTTAAAATTTCATATTAAAATAGAGAAATTTTCATTTTAATCCGATTTTGTTTTAATCTGTCACATTTATTTCCTTTGTAAACAATATAATAAACGGGATTGGTGTTTTAATCTTTAACTTGAAAATGTCTGACTTAACCGAAGCCAAATTATCAAACTTTTTAAAAGCGGTGCTACCAAAATGAGTATATCTAAAACTCTTGGCTTCCTTAGAGCAACAGTAATACAAACAATTCAAAAATTTTCTCGAAAGAAAAAGTCTCGCAACCAAACGCTTTAGTTCGCGTTTCGTGTGTATCGGTACATTTACTTTTCGTGTTAATATTGAGGATTTTGCGCTTTTGACGATTAAAGTTCCGGGACAAAATCGGCGAAATGAAAACTCTTTCGTTGACTTCGACAATTTTTCTTTAGTAAATAGGTTGGAAAATTTTATAAAATGTGCAAAATATGTAAAACGATACTGCAAACAAGTTTAATTAATGCATAAAATACGGTTTGCGTTTTCATGGTGTGATTCGTATTTCTCCGTGACTTTACCAGCAAGTTCTGAAAATATTCATTTATGAAACGGCTTAGATCAAAAGTTGCCAACGAAGAAAATGACAATGTATGGTAGTTCACAAAGAAATGTGCTATCAAGGTTATGATTTTGTTTGAGGGTGTTACTAAAGAACGCAAATCTCCAAGTGAAATGATACACGTATTTTGGTAAGCTAAAAACAGCAAATGGGATTGAAAGGTTAAGTGAGGAGAACAAACTATAGTTAGGAGAACACGCTTTACTTCACTACGCTGTTGAATTATCATATAGACATCAATATGTTAATGCGTTTATTGTCGAAATCAATAGCAATAGATGACGTACTCCTTCGAAATATATGTCTACATCATCGCATCGCAGTGTGTTTTGCGAAATGTAAAATAGTTAATACCCATAGCATAGCCTTCTAAACAAGCTTTGAATAGTCCATCAATGCGAATTCGGTTTTGATGCCCTGCATTTGGATTGTGGTTGGGAAAAGCCTCACACTATTGTCGTAAATCTCTTATAAACACTGCTGGATCTTCACCGCGAAATTTTGGAGGGGTTATCCATGCCTGTATGTTGTATTTGCTCAGAATTTTGAGCGCGAGTTTTCCACTCACTCCACTTATTATTATTGTCCAACTGTAAGTTACAGAAGAAGTAAATCATTCTGCATTCTAAGTTTTAATTCTCTCCCATGTACCGACATGTTGTTCTAATCGATAAACATATACCTTATAAATAAATTCAAGAGCACGTTTGAATTTGGACTGTTCATCCCATACCAAGCTTAGATTACGCCACAAACGTCCTCACAAATTATGTCCTTGTCAACGTCATCGAATTCCTTGAGTAAGTTGGTTGATTAGATTCTGCTGGTTTATATCTAATTGTCTAAATTAAAATGTATTGATATCATTCTGTAATAAACCTATCTGATTATTACTAGCATTACGCTGAGCAATAACTTTAGTCAAATTATTTTGCAATGCAGTATGGCGTATATATTGATACGCAAGTCTCCAGTGAGTCGTCTGATTTAAGGTTCCATCAATCCCTTTGACCATTATATCTTGATCCGGAGAATTATTTCGTGGTGGAAAATTAATAAAAAACGATATAATAATAAAGTAAGTTCTGCTGTCTATCAAGAGATCGAATCGCTGATATTCTGATTGGCCGAAATTTAAATTCGTTTTTGTTATTGTCAAGCATATTAATATTAATACAATCACAGTATTTCCGGCACATGAAAATTTCCATTCCTATATGGTTATACTTTCCTATATTCTTTTTTCCTTGTCCAGTATATACTAAGCGTCATTAGAAGCGTAGGGGCGGAGACGAAGAGGGAGGAATAAAGCATGCCAGTGATGCCAGACAATTCACTGGCCACAGATTGCATAGTTATCGAATAAGTACCTTTCAGACTATCGAACAAAGTCCAGTCGGTGATTGGCTTTAGATTGCTGGGGGAGTTGCTCTTTCTATATTGAGAAGCATTTGTGCAAAAGCTGCTTCCGTAATTGTTCCTTTGATTTGGGCCGCTAAGTAATTCTCAAGCGCGTGCCAATATACACTATACTGCCAATTTGGCGTATTGGAAGCGCCTTTATCCATTCATATAAGGAAATAGGATCGTTCCAGTTAGGAACTGATAGAGGATGGATGCACAAGTAAATTGGGTGTGATGGCGAAGGGTAGGGTGGATAAATGGAACGAGTGATAAATATGGATGTGATGATATACAAGAAAAGCGACAAACAATACCAGTGATATTTACCTTGCTGTTTTCGTTTCCGTGCAAGATAATTTCCCCATCCTTAGCATCGTGATTGTTTGCTCTGTATTCAGCAGCAAATTCTTCGTATTCTTGAGAGTCTATCATGTTTGTCAAATTATGAGAAGAAAGAAAAGAACGTGTAGCTGCGCGCGTTTATATCTTGCTACGCATCATGGGAAAGATCACGTTCTGGAACAATTGACGCGCATCAAATTATACTCCTGATGACGTTTCATACATACGAATATTCCGCTGACACGTGATAATTAAAGTTACATTTAGTATCCCAAGTTTGTAACATGAGACGCTTATTTATTTAATGTTATCTGGACTTGAAGCTTGAAATAGCTGTTACGAAAAACGTTTAATCCGTTGGATGTACATCATTTATTGCGCAAATTATTTTTCGGTCACACTATTTTTCAGAAATTTATTATTCTTATCTTTCGAATAACCAAATAAAACCAGAAAAAGGGAATACGAAAACCGGTTTAAAAGGACAGGCACCGCCAGCATATATAAGCCGCGAATAATTATATTAACGAAATAAAAATTAGCCACTCTGTGACTGCCTTCGACAATGAATTATAACCATATCTGCCATTAAAAATATAAATTGAACAATACAAATAAGTATAGCGATGAATTATTATAACAGGAACTGATGATACGTACGTAGTAACGATAACTATTGTAATAATTTTACCAATTAATTAAAATATTTACACAGGGATCGGTAATAATAACATATAATGTTAGCTTATTCAATAGTTTGCATATACGACACATCTTACATCGACTTTTCGTACAAGTCATCCAGTTCAACGTTACGTGTAATAGAGCTTAACGTATTTTGTTCCTTTAACTAAATGCGTAGATGATCTGTAATTGACCAACCACATTTTAGCTTAAATTCCAAGAGCGAAAAGAATTAGTTAATATGTATGTCTATGAATAATAAGTCTCAACTGCTACTTCAACAGGCACTATTACTTGCAAATTCTTCTAGTGATAGTGAAGAGTCTCCTGATGGAACAAGTTCTGAATCAAGCGATAATGAACTGCTGACATAATTGAATACGTGTGTCGTCTATTTATTATGCGTATTTTGTGGTCTGATGTGTTCCAATTTTTATTACCTAAATTAGATATCCCCAAATTTGGAAAGAGAGAAAAATCGGAAATGAAAAGGAAAGACGGTAATAGTAATAGTAAGTGTTACTCACGGATCATCTCCGTGACTGTACAGTCGTACCTCATTTGTATCCCCTATTGTATCCGACTATAGTAATCTGCCTCTGGTTTATATGCCCTATTACTATCTCCTTTCTATTTATATAATCTGTGCCAGACTTGTACTACCAATTGAATATCATGCCAATGCCACTTTAATAAATTCTCAAGTGCAAATCAGGCCGTAAAATAAACATATTAATATAAGAGAGAGCATCTTGCTTATTTTCGCAAAGTCTATTAACCAATAAAATCGCATGCTTTAAATAACGTTGCACACACTCCCCGAAAAAGATAAACGAGGTACGATGTACTTGAAAACTTCTTATTCAAACGATGTCATTAGTTCCAAGGATTAATAATCCAGTAATTGACAACTTGGTTCAATCCTCCTCAAGACTTGAATGGATTCATTACGAGGAAATCACCAACATAAAACCAACTCAAATTGACAACGTCTATTCTGCTGTTCACAGTGATCGCATGGTAGTACTGGTATTCCTTGGAAATGATGAAATATGTACACTTGTAAGTGAGTTTGCTAGAATATACTCACTTCCAACACACGAATACAACAATGATGTCAGTCAATTTAGACGATATTCCAAATGGCTTAGCAGTCGCAACAATCTCATAAAGGGATTTACCAAGCATGACGACAACTATTGCATGGTTGCTGATGAACCCTTTTACCATTATTATTCTCTCTATGGGTTCTGCTCCGCATGTGGAATACTCTGATGTAGTCCAGTGTGGTGCATTTGCGGACATAAGGAATTATCTGATGGATGGACTAGCAACAATAAGCAACTCGACGAGTTTATCAAGAAATCTCAATTACAAACAAACTCTGCAAATGATGCCTATTTGGAATGGATTCCATTTGATTGTATTCATGAATATGGACACTTGTATGGACTACCTACTCGTATATATGTTGAATTGATTCCACTTGAGATAACAGACGAGACACATTATTTATATTATGCCGAGGTAAACTATTTACTTATGCGTCATGTTTATTGAATAGTTTAGGCGATTATTGACTTATGTATCATTTCCACTAGTTATGTGATAAGCATCCGGATATTCTTACCACGGATGTTTGGGTTACCATCGGATTCACATATGATACACATAAACAAGAGTATTGTCTGATAAAACGTGAGGATGGCTTATGTCTGGGGTGTGCAAGTCAATTAAACCCCAAGATAAATCTATTCTCTTATGAATGTAAAGCACCAAGACCTGCTGATTGGACGACTGGCAACAAGTCTTTGGATTCATTTCTAATAAAGTCGTGGAGTAATATGAAGTATATATTCGATGCGTACATACAATGGATTGAATACTGTCTATTGACAAACATACAAGAGATGACATCATTACGCCATGGATGCACACATATAGCAGAATGGACAACAAATGAATTGACAAGTGTGACACTCAAAAAGATAGTTGAAGGGGATGATCAGTTATTTGATTTTCATCAGGTAAATTATTTCACGCGTAAAATGCAAGTAGTATTACTAACGTGTGTATCAAGCAGATTATTGTTGTAACGACTGTATTTGTTTACTCAAACAGCTAACTAAGGAATATCCAGAGATATTAACACCCGAGAATATTTGGATAATTGGGATTGCTCAGAAGCCATCTACTCGAGAATATTATTTAGTTTTCTACCACGACGTACATGCACTATTGGACAAGTTTATACAACTTAACGATGATATTGAATACATAAAGTATAGCGACTTTTACGAGCTCAAAGAGATCGGATCTGGTGGTTATGGAACCGTTTATACTGCCAACTATAACAAGTATTCAGCAGAAGAGTATCAGAATATACCATCAACTGTTGTATTCAAACGGTTTAAGAGTTTTAATGAAACGCCAGAATTATTTATTTCCGAGGTAAGCAATAATTGATAGTATTAATTAAAGTGATATTTAATTTGACACTGTATTTGTTTCTATTCAACATAATCCTTTCCTTAAAATTTATGGAGTGACACAAGACCCAGAAACAAAAGAGTACGTGATTGTTATGCAATATGCTAACAATGGTAGTCTTTTGTCTTATTTGGATCAAAAT